>JANSTT010019877.1:0-49343 GCA_026745375.1 Platyura marginata
ATATCCATTTAGTAGTGCTACTTCTAGTCACTATATACAATCCTCGTGAATAATTAAAAAGCATAGTTTGAAAAATGAAACTTGTCTTGTATCTCCTTCACCTTTTCTGTTATGTTTGAAATTCATTTTTGATGGTCAATAACATTGAACTAATATTTTTTTTATTTTATTTTTTGTATTACTGTTGCCATTCTCGTTCAGGTACTGCTCAATTAGAATTTCATGTATTGCATGTACGCGCAAAGTAACTAACATTGACGGTCATTCTCAAAAAATAAAATAAAAAAAAAATAAATAAAATTATTTGGGTTACTGGCGCATAGATTTTTCTATAATTTTTATAATCAATTTTTTGGATATCATTTGTTGTTGTAATAATACAAAATTTATTGCGTAAGATAATCTGCTTTTGAGTCAACGACTGTTACTTTATTTATGATATTTATACCGATTAATGCAAATTAATTGATATTTTGACCTCAACTTTGAGAATCGCGGATTAAGTGATTTGCAGAACGGAAGGATTTTGAGGTCGTTTAAATATTACATAAAATTTTTATGGAAAACAAAATATTAACAATAATTTTATGGGAGTGTATATATAATGTAAAATGTTAATGTTCCGAAACAATTATTTCAAGAATTAATTGTAATGTTTTTTTTTTCAATTACCATAAAGTATTTAATGCAAAAAAGGCATAATTGTGGAAATTTACAGTATAATAATAAGGGATAGTGCGTCACAATAATAAAAAAACAATAATAAATTAAGTAATAATTACTTAACTGATTTTTTTTTGAATTGTCGTAACTTATTATTTGTTATTAACTTATCTTTTTATTCCAATTTTTAATTATTCAATTATTCATATATGCATATGTATGTATCTATATGCATATATTATAAAAGTATATTCCAAGAACCATTTTCCATACATTGTTTTATAAAGGCACAGTGAATAATAGGGGCACTGATAGTCGTGCAATGTGACGAAAATGCCATCGTACCAATAATTACACCCATCACTCGTTTAACAGGGTAGTTACGGTAGAAATTTGCACAGAACCTTCCGAAAAAATTCGTCTACACCTCTTCCTGAATATTCTGTACGCTCCACTTCTCTTGAGCGTAATCAGTAAATTATTCCATTGAACGATCCACGAACAAAGAAAGATGAGTTCATACTGGCCATGCGATGGATAGGAATAGTGATATTTAAGATGCGGCGTTTGATCTGCCAAATTGAACAAAATGTAACAAATATTTAGGAGTTCTGCTAGTAACTAGACGATATATGAACAAATAACTCACGGCACTTAAATTATTTTAGCAGAGCGAAGCCTAACATAGTTATATACCATCGTACCTACCAACATTGAAAGCATTTCTTATGCAAGCATTAAAGGTACGCTTTAATATTACAGAGTCAAGATCTGTAGAAAAAACGATATCGCCGTATGGAAATACTGACAACAATGACGACTTAGTCAACATACTCCTAGTTCTTCTTGAAGTATCAGTAGTAAATTGTTGATAATTTTGCTATACGTGCAAAAAATGTTTGAAGGGATATATCCCTAAAGTAATTTTATTAATTAGTACATATGATATTAAAATTTAAGTTTTAATTAAGAATATTCCATGTTTACCTTCTTCTATATTTTTGGGATGAGTTTTGTTGAACAATTATGTCATTCAGTTGAAGTGTACATCTATGTAAAAATCTTGACAAAATTTAAAATTAACGCTGACAAAAACTATATATTTAACAAAAACGTCATTTTATCCACTTACGTAGTATATTTTTTGCTTGGCTCAAAGTTATCCGTCACCCGGAACCAGTGCCATTTATTATTGCATTTGATTTGTTGAGGAGTTTTAAACAAGTTTTTTTCTTTTTTTTTTTTGGGTGTAGTTCTAGTATATACTAAAGGTCAAAAACACTTCCTTAATAAGAAAACCATCTGTTGAAGATGATCTCATAGAGAATTTAAAAAAAAGTCATATTTTTGGTAAAGAACACCAGAAAATATAAAGAATAAAGAAAATAGCCTACACACTTTTTTAAAACTCTTCCACATGTGAACCATGCATTAAAAGTAAAAAATATTAATTAATAAAATGCTCCGTTCACAAATGTTTTTTTTAAATAGCCAGACAAGAAAAAAATGTTTCCAACTGCCAAATAAATTTAATTTAATTTGCCCGCCAATTCTATATTTTATGTCTTTTGTGTCATTTCAATTTATATGCAAATGTGGAAATGTTTTTTTTTTTAATTAAATTTTTACAGCAATGCAATGAAATCCTTCTTCTGCAATTTCTTAACTATGCATATATTTCCGGCACATCATGGATCTTGCTCCGGGCATATTATGCACTTCACAAGATAAATTAATGTTGCCCTTTTTCTCTCTTTGTTCATTTGTTCATATCAAGGATATCTTAAAATGCTCATGTAAAATGCCAACTTAACTAATTACTTCTGTTATTTTTATTTACAAAATTTAAAAAAAGAAAAAGAAAAAAAAAACCAAAAATCTTGTTTTTCCACATTTACAGACAATAAACCATCAATAAAAACAATTCATAAAAAAAAGATCTTTAACAAATAACCATAAAGGTTATCCAATAAGAATAAAACCCTTGTTGTTGGGACTGTTGAAAATTTAATTGAATTAAATTAAGTTCTTTTCTTTACATGCGGAAGTAAAGACAGATCGGCAAACAATTGTTCGTTATTGTTGTCGTATAATGAACCATCTTAAAGCTCTGTTAAAAATCTTCGCTAAATTATCTGTGATTTTATTTTATTGCTTTTTGCATCTTTTCTGCGATAAGTTTTATGATACTCTTCTTAATATAGTATATGTACCACCATAGCATATATAATATTTATTCATGGTCATGTCAGATGATGATAATAATAATAATAATATTATGTTTCCTTGTTAAATGTATACAATAAACTAAATCAAAAAAAAAAAAAAAAAATTAAAAAATTTTCACAGATAAAACGTAAAAAAAAAAAACTAAAAATAAATAAATAAAAATAAGCACTATTTATGAACAATACTTAATATTTCCTGTTTTGCGGAATGTATGTATTTAATCGTCTTTATAATCAATGGGCCGTAAATGTCATGACATGCAAATTTATGCCAATTTGGAATTTCCCTGCATTTTGTTTTGCTATACTTATTCTGTATAATAATATGTCAAAAATGTGTATTTAAAAAATATCTTCAAAAAAAAAAAAAAAACAATAAAGGGTGGAGTTTCATTTTCAACAAAAAATCTTTTTTATGACCCTAAGATATTTGATGAAGACGAGTCTCTAATTAATAACTGGTTTTCGGAACATTTTTTTTTGGCTCATCGGATACTTAGTTGAATAAATTAAATGCAAATTGGGGTCCAAAATTGGATTTAGTATTATTAAATTTAGTATCACCATAAAATTGGTGAGAATGACAGATATTTAAGTTTTTATTAGTAGCGTCGCCTGAAAATCATTGATACTATCAGAACTGCTTAAAAATACTTTAATAATAATTTCAATTACAGTAGAACCTGGTTAATCCAAACTAATTGGGGTCCTAGGTTGTCCGGATTAAAACAAATAGCTTTTTCAAGTTAGGTCGTTTTTTTTGTTTTTGTTTTGAAGGAAGACTAACAGAATTTAAGGTCTGAATTTATCTGTAAATCAAGGGTATCTTAATTGTAAATTTTAACCCCATCATCGGCGCGCAGTGTTCATATAGCGTTTCATTTATTCTACACAATTCAAAATATGCGACGCCTAAACGATGTAACTTTGAAAACGACGTAAAATTGAGGCCTTAGTGTATTTTAATTTTTATTTTTTAAATTATACTTATACTTATTTTTAAAATTTTATTTTTCTCCATTGGAAGAGAACTATGCATAAATATAAAATTTTCAAAAAGGCGCCTACACCTATTTTATTGTGTAAGGCTGTACGGCATCGGTTTTGGTATACGTATGCATGCGTATACTCATCTGAAAAAAGCGTCGTTTCTCTGAATCGGTTTCGTTTCATTCTATAGATAGAGAAAGAACGATAAAGTTTTACAACAAAGATGTTATCGGTACTGTGGTACTAAAAATTATAAAATACTTTCAATTTTATTTTAAACACGAACACTCAATGACCTATACCTCGATTAATATTAAGTTCATTGATATATAGTAAATCAACGGTTAAACTATGTCAATACTTGTACTTCATCCATTTAACAGAAGCTTCACCATTATTATCAACTAAATTCATAAATCAATAGTAGCAGTAGGTGCCTATACACATCTACGATCAATGTTCAATATTTATATAATTAATTCGTTAATTATAAACGCGACAAAAATTGAAATAAATCTAAAAGTGTTTTATTTGCATACTAATTATGTGATGTTGACCATGTGTCAAATACCTTTATTAAATATACTAGTTTTGCACCTATGTACGAACAAATGTAGGTACATACTACATACTATACATATGTATGTATGCTCTATAGAAGCTAGAACTATAAGCTTTAAGTATATATTTATGTACTTATTTGAAAATGGATTGCCCGCAAACATTGTATGTGTCATACAATTATAGATTTTGTTTGTCTTTTAATATTTACTCATTAAGTATAAGTATATTTCTTAGACAAACGTCTTTTTATAGCCAGTGGGCTACCGTAAATAATTAATTAAATTTTTTTTTTATTTTTTTCATTTCAGGTAACTTCTTCTACATACACATATTTTATGATTACATATATGTATAATGTACTTACTGCGCTAATTGAAGATATTGGGTATGTTTCTTTATTTGTATATCTACATAAGACATAAATGAATTGAAATTATTGAACCGGTATTTTGAGTTTTGCCGGTTATAGTAAGTTAATATACATATAATGGTATAATTACACTGGTAGATATAAATTGCAAATGCACAAGAAAAGATCAAAGAAATCTAAATACTTAATTGATAGGAATTATTGTGACAGAAATAGTCAACCAAGGTCAATGTTTATACCGCAGAGTAGGTACCTAATGCAGATTATAGATGTTGATGGCTTGATGGTGGGTAGTTAATGAAAGGAACATTGCTCGATGGGTATTTTCGCTTTCAAGAGAATGAATCTGCTTCGTAGTCCGAACAGTCTTTATGATTATGTAATAGAATTGCATTATCTATAGGGTGATCCAACTTCAGTTACCGTTTTTTTTTTCTTCAAACACGAATTTAAGGATATTTCGGATTTTTTTTATTATTAATAATAAAAAATATTATCATTTAAATAACCGCCTCTGGACCTTTTATATAGTAGTAGCCGATCGTTTTGAATAAATTTTCAATTACTTTTTCGTACATATCGGGTGGTATCTCGGTGAATCATTTGGCGGATGTTGGTTTTTAGAAGCTGGAACGTTTAGGGTTTGTCGGCGTAAACTCAACTCTTAGCATAACCCCACACAAAAAATCTAACGGCGTTAGGACGATGAAATTGACCTTAATTTTCCCATAAATTTCGATATACAGTTTGTACAGAATTGTTATTTCTACAACGTTGAGCGGTGGTTAAAGGATCCATTTCGTAAATGTGTTGTGAGAAACTAACGTCTGCGGCTTTGATCACGCGTGATTATTGACAGCTGTCTGATTAATAGTGCTGCCAACTTATAAAAAAGTAATGAGTTCTTTCTTAACTCTAGGTGGGTTTTTTTGGCTGACTCCAAAATTCCTCGTATTCGTGGTTCCTTTGGAGTTTTCTTCAACTGAGTTTTTAAAAAGAGGGGAGGACGTTGACCCATGCTGCCAACATATAGGTAACTCAAATTAGATCCCCCTTCCATGCGCAAAGATTGCTCGGTATTCATTTCGATGTGTCACACCTACAACCTTTGAATTCTACAATTAGGTTTTTTTTCAAATTTAATTTTCCACTATTATACTTAATACAACTAAAAATAATATTAAAATATATTACTTTATTTATGTATACTATAAATTACATTATTTGATGTTTATATTATGCTAAATACATGCATAAAGTACGTACATAGTTGTTACTGGCCTTTATACGTACATTACATAGTGATATTAGTTATGTACTTTCAAACAAATGAAGTAGTTTGGTTAGTTTGAAATTAAATTATAATTGACGGAATTTCCATTTAATTAAATGATATGTACAATGAACATTAATAAATGTATAATTAGATTAATATCCATTAATTTTCAATATTTTGTTTGTTTTTTGAAAGTCACTAAACACAGAAAGTGAATGTTCTTTATTGTGCAAGAATTTTAATTACCTACAATTGTTATTATTTCAAACTCGATTATTAGAATTTACCAGATGATGCCTAGAACTAGTCTATTGAATGAATAATAAAATTTAGAAAATTAAAAAAATTGCAGCATTGAAAGTTTCATACCTACTGACCTACTGTCATTTAAGCCTACCTTTATAAAAGTACCATTAATACACCAGCTATAGCTGATGTACACTGATGAGGTACATATTTTTATTTTATCGCCAATGTCTATGCTACATCTTTAATTGAAATTATTTTCTTCGTTTGAGCTTGCTAAGAAGCTTTTTAAGTTTTCATTGTTAAATAATATTTTATCTACAACTTTACTTTAATGCATAATGAATGAACACCAAGACCTCGTTTAAATTAAACTACGCCGACATTTTAATTCATTAGGTAATTCGTGATTTTGTTAAGTTATGTTGGTACTAGAAAATTGTTACCAATACTTGATATAAGTAGGGTAAGTCAACAATTTCATCAAGTACTCCTACTATAAATTATAGTGTGGTTAGAGGTTAAATAAAGAATCAACGTAAACGTGGAGAATTAATTGGTAGTGATCCGATTCCAACACATGAGGACGTATCCAATTAAGAAATGTCACTTAATTTCAATAATAAGAATAAAATAAGTGCAACATCATAGATTGTTGACAAATGTCAGAATTTGTTGATGCTGTTTAGCTAGAAATAAGACATTTCAGAGTAGTGAATATAGATGTCAAAATTGTGTTCGAAAACAAAAATGTGACAATTAATAATTTACAAGTGTCAGAATTTGTTCACACACCAGAATCTCTGCCATATTGACATTTGAGTGTTGTGTGTTCGCGATTATAACATTTTTCTAAAGCATATTATCGACATGTATGTCCTTTATATTATAAAGCCGTTTCGCCTACTAGATAAATCTTGACGGTTTGTCTTCGCATGGAGTTGGATAAAGGAGAAGTCGCACAATTCTCTTAATTAGAAAGTGACTTAAAATTTATTAACCTTTTTGATCATATAATTTGACTTTAGAAACTTTTACTCTTTCCTATAGATGTGATCCATTGTAGAAGTCAAAAAGCTGAAATTAGCTATGACATTCTTGTTGTTATAGATTCTAATTTGACATTGACAGGAAATCGAGAAGTGCTCTATTGTGAGAAGGAAGGATCTCAGAAAATAATTTCAGATTTTATACTTTTTTTTAATAATAATAAAATAATTACATATATTTACAAAAATAAGTACCGAAACATAATCTAATTAGTTTTTACTACAAATTACATATTTACAAATCTTAAAACAAAATATACATTTATGGCACACATTAACTCAATTCATATCGTAAAATTCGCATTACGCATTTGTCCAAAAAAAAAAAACAACTTAAGTTTAATTCAATATGTCACTTACACCGGGGGATTCAACCAATCTTCCTTAACGAGATCTGCACCTTTTTCACCAATCATAATTGTCGGTGCATTTGTATTACCACTACTTATTGTTGGCATAATACTGGCATCAATAACTCTCAACGCTTTTACGCCATATACACGTAAACGTGGATCGACCACCGCTTCTGCGTCCCAAGCTGGGCCCATTTTAGTTGTACCAACGGGATGATAAATTGTCATTGAGATCGTTTTTATCTGACATTCCAAGTAGTCGTCTGATAGAAATTTGAATTTTTTACAATTTGGCAACGGTCTTCTGTGTATGCGGGATCCAAACTGTTTAAAGACATTAGCATCGGCTACCCGAATTGCAATTTTTGCGCCTTCGACCAGTGTTTTAACATCGAACGGATTGTCAAAATAGTTTGGATCCATTTTTGGAAAGTGAAATGGATTTTTTGATCTTAATCGTACCCATCCTCTGGATCTAGGCCGAAGAAGAAGTGGCATAATAGTCCAGGAATCTTTATTGGCAATTGGTTTATAAACTTCCTGATATACAATGTCTTTTAATCCGAGTACTTTTCGTACTCGTGCTCCAGCATCTGAATTGATGGACGCCGGTGCCATATGGAATTGAATGTCTGGCCAATCGATGGAACTGTTTCCCAATGGCGTTGTTACAAATGCTAATCCTTCAACACCACCCAATGTTGTCATTGGTCCTCGTTCATTTAATACATATTGATTGGTAATCGTTGCTGGATTGAATCGATCTTGAACAATGGAAATTGGTTTATCGACTAACCAAGTCATTCCACCCATTCCCACGTGATCCTGTAAGTTTTCTCCAACAGGTAGATCTTTAATAACTTTAATTTTCATTTCGTCCAGGTGTGCCTTTGGTCCTATACCAGAGAGCATTAATATTTGTGGAGTATTTATGGCTCCAGCTGACATAATTACTTCCTTCGACGCTAATATACGATGACGTTTTCCATTTCGTACAAATTCCACACCAATCGCTTGACTAGCAACTGGATCTATCAGTAATTTAGTGACATGCGAGTTCATAGCAATGTGCAAGTTTCTCCTTAAGCGTATTGGCCGTAGAAATGCTTTGGCCGTACTACATCGACTACCCCTGCGAATAGTACCTTGAGCTATCATAAATCCACTTTGATGTTCACCATTAATATCTCGATTTTCATATCCTAGCTCTGTTCCAGCTTCAACAAATGCCGCCACCAGAGGAGTATGCCATGGTGATTCTTGTACCGTTAAATATCCACCCTTTTTATGATATGGCGTTCGAGATAAATACGGATTTCGATTGTCTTCAGATTTTTTAAAATAACGCAAAACATTTTCATAGCTCCATCCAGTATTTCCCAAATTTTCCCAATGATCATAATCATGACGATTACCTCTTACATAGAGCATATAATTTAGTACACTTGAACCACCCAGCACCTTACCTCTAGGCCAATTACAGCGATTATTCTTCATACCCAGACACGATTTATTACTCGATTCCGTTTTGTAGCCCCAATCTAATTTGCTCAATTGCAAATATGCCGCCAATGATGGTACATCGGATATTTCATTTTCATCTGGTCCGGCTTCCAATAGTAAAACTTTCCAATTTGCTATTTCGGTCAATCGATTTGCTACAACAGCTCCAGCCGAACCACCGCCCACTACAATAAAATCATATTCTGAATACAAAATACGTTGATCAATTGGACGTGATTCGGGATCAAGTCGATCGTATCGATAAAATGATATGGCAGCCAATAGAAGTGGAATCAGCCATAGACTAGTAGTTACAACGCCAAACGTTGATTTAATCACAGTTGATGCTATCAATATATTCAACACCATTTTCGTATCTAATCTCTACTATGGATGTGGCCAAGGTATTTTTTGGTTATATAGATAGTAGGACCACATAATTGATATGAAATCTTTCGATGGTATCTAAAATGGAAAAAAAGGAAAATTAAAATTCGGATATTTTTAGACTAAAAATTTGTTAATTTTTTTTATCTCAAAGTTTTGATTGTTTCTTCAGAAAGAAACTTCAACTATTCAAATTTAAAACATATCTAGTTAATGAAGATTATGAATGCATGGATGCATATCTGATGAACATCAATCAACATTTTAGTTACCTATTGTTGTTAAATTATTGTAAAGTAATAATTTCCAATTATTTCGACTAGAATGATGAATGCAAAAAATGCATAATGTTGTAGACCTTGATCCAATTGTTTTATCATATACGCAAAAAACTATTTTGCAATCATCGCGCTAGGTCGTGCTCATGATCTTCGTCTAAAAACATTTTTTTTTTGTGAATAAATTTAATGTCATTTGATTCAAAATTCGAAAGGGTGAGGGTGGGTTATTGTTTGTAGAAAAAATAATATGACAACAATTATAGTGAATGAAAAAACAATGAAGATTTCATTAATAGATCAAAAAGTTCCACAATCTACTGTTATGGCGCTGCATTCAATGTTATGTAATTTCTATGGTTTTTAATCATTTACTCGATTAAAGAAATCTTCATTTTTATAAAAATAATAGAGAATAAATAAATGAAGATTTCAATAACAGACCGAAAAAGTTCCACACCCGACCGTTATGGCGCTCTATTCAATTTTATGTCATTTCTAGGATTTTTTAGTCAATATATATTTGTTGTACAATGTACAGATAACAATAGATAAGGATAAAGTTGTAAATACTCATACGGGCACTATTATAATCGACGTAGCCAATTATTTCTTCTTTACCGGTTGTTTATAATGTTAGTAACTGCATCAATTTCTTTTTGGTTTTATAAACCGCATAACAATTTTCATAGCTACTGCATAATTTTCAATTTAATGTCGCGCCGTGCACATTCAATGTCTTGAACCAACTATTTAGTTTAGATTCGTTCCAGTACATTTATTTAATTTTTTTTTTTATTATTATTTATAAAAATGGAAAATTGCAATAAAATTTACCATTTATTTATAATTTCTGTTTCAATGTTCAATGATTTTACTTTGAGCGAAAGTAATTTGCGACTGACTATAAGTGTAAGTAAAATATCCATGCATTTATACATAGCTACAATGTATCTACTTGAATTTTCCAACTGACTTTGTAGAAAGATATCTAAAAGCGAGTTTTAATTCATGTATTTATCATCTGATTTTGTGACAGTTATATATTGCAAAGATTTTTTAATTTTGAAGTCCTAGTGAACCTCTTTTGTCTACATAAAATAATGTGTAAAAAATCTATAACATATTTTTGAAAGTAAAGCCTTTTGTAAAGTCTCAGAGATAAATAATACTGATATTTTTAATTCAGACGAAATAAGGACCAACAGACAAAGGCGTCGACAATATTGTTCATCTCTATTATAAACTTTTTTTTAAAAATATTACACATAATTATGAATAGAAAACAGTACAATTTTCAATACTTTCAAAATATGTCATTTATATTTCGCTAGATGTATAAAAAAAATCCTTATCTGAATACTGCTGAGATTTCTAGAAATTCCATACGCCACAAAAACAACGTAACTCTACAATGTGTCGAACAACACATATATTTTATAAAAACCTTTGTAAAATGCATAAATTAAATGTCATTCACATCACTATCGATTTATTGTACCTATACGAATACCTATCTACATGCATATATAGCTATAATTACCACATCAACCACAATATATTGCAATCATTCATTATCACATAATCGATATTCACACATATTGTACAAATATATTAATACCGTTTAGCTAGGCAATGATATAACTAAGGTAATTACCATCTTCATTTAAAGTCGTCCACTAAATATTGGTTAATTTGATAAAATATTGATTCAATTATATAACACAATGTCCATATTATTGTACCTAGACTGTACAGTACATTGTGAGAGAGTACGAGTATATGTACATTGTACATGTTAAGGTAACCGAATAATTGGAAGTAAAATCCAAGAAAATTAAATGTGTACAAATTGGTCTCCAAGGACGTTCACTTTGTGGAAGGTCTTATTTGGTATACATACGTTTTCTAAACATATGTTGGTATAACAAACTCACAAAGGTAAATACACTTTCCATATAGAACCGGTGATATTTTCGCAATAATTATTAAAACGTTTTTTTTTTATTCAACCGCACAACATTTGTGCAAAAATAATTACATTTTCTTGTAACTACTTTACGGTTGCCTGGTAACTTGTAGCTAAATGAAAATTCAGTTTACTAGGTCAGTATCAGCATATAAGTATAACGATTATAGTGGATTTTTAATGCAATTGAATGAAATGCATTCTGAATTGTAACTCTTATCATAAGTTCTAAATTTTAGCCATAAATGGGGTTAGATTTCTTCTTCTTTGTGGGTCACTAATTACTAATTAATGTTAAGTACAAAACCCTTTAAAAAATGAATAATTTTTTATTTTATTTTAAATATTATTTAAATCAACAACTGACAGTTTAAGGGAAAATCTTGAAAACTCGAGAACCTCGAAAAGTCGATCACTATTTTACTTATTATTTTATCTTAGTATGTGTTTTTTATAATAATTCATAATATTTAAAAGTTAAAAAACAACAAAAAAAACAGACTAAAATAAAATTAAAAGTCAAATTGTGTTCGACTTTTCGAGGTTTTCGATTTTTTGAGATTCTACTGTATTCAGAATGTTGGATGACATTCAGAACATTTGGAATAGCTAGATGACCCGGTGATAGTCGAATAAAAGTTAAATTAATGTCTCAAATTGATGCATAAATTGTGAGAATCGAAGAGAAACTTCTATCCATTTCCTTACATGTTGAATACACGCCTATCTACATAATAATTTTTCACATCACATCATTGCCAGACAGAAATTTATATACAAAAATGCAACCAAAAAATTTTTTTGTGCATTTTTTATTTGTAAATAATAATTAGTACCTTCAATCAAACTTATTCATTATCAATCACTATCCGAAATATCTTAATTACCCTTTTAGACCATTGAATTGACGCGTTTTTTTTCCTCCAATTTTTAATAAAACTAATTTCCAAGTATTCAATTAAATTGAACTTAATTTTCAATCACACAACACAACATCGTGCTGTCTATACACAATATCGGCTATCTTATGTAACGGATCGAATTTACGCAATGTACCTTTGCGTGTATACATAGTTTTAATTTCTATGCCTATAGTAAAATCTTTGTTTTTCGGTTTTTTTTTAATTGTACTATAAATATTTAATTACCTACTGTTTCAATGTACATGTACAATGTACGTTATATGGCGATTATTTAAATTATGCAATTCTGTGTGATTATATTCGAATATAATTTAAAAAGTAAACAAAAAATAGAAATTAATGTAGATACTACTCTACAGTTTTCCTTTGTGCAGTTATTACAGATTTACAGTTGGTTTTATTTAGTTTTTATAGTAAATCATTCGATATAACGTTCTGAGTCATTCGAAGTCACCGAACATCATTCTCGAGACAATGGACTTTGTTCACCAATATTATTTTGAATCATCATCACTAATCAATTATTCGGAGTCAATTAATAATTGTGCAGTCAATTATCAGTTATTTATGGAGTCCGTTAATTATTCAGTATAGTCCTTTATGAGAGTTGAATTTTTTCGAATATTCATGGAGTTATTCATCAATCGTATGGACCATTTACCGGTCAATCTGAGTAGAAGTAATTATTGTGATATTTGCTAACTGGTAGGAGTCATTAGAAGTCATTCGAAATTTTTTACGATGATTTTTTAGTCAACTCAAAATCATAAATAAACATTTCAAATCATCTACTAGATTCTAGTGACTAGTAACAGCCATTTAGAGTCATTTAATAGAGAACTAGTTTTTAGGTTATTGGTAATCGTTCACCAGAGTCTTTCGTAATCATTTTTAATTTTTTACTAGCAATTCCAACACTTTATCGTCAGTTTTTCAAAATCATTTAAAATCATTCACTAGAACATTTACAGTTCATCGTTATCATATGGTGTCATTAAACAATCATCCACCAGAACATTCAGTCATGTATCGCAGACATACTGAGTTATTAACCTGACTACTCTCAGGTATTCACCAACATATTCAACCAGTCATTCACATCGTATTGTTATTAATTTCAAATAGCTGTTTTTGATTAATTACCTTACATATTGCGAAAATAATCCACAATTAACTATTTGTATCCATCATCATATTGTTCAAGTTCCAATTATGCAAATAATAAATTGAACGAAAAAAGAAAAAAAACAAAAAAACTTTCTGCCACTATATTATCCAATCCGTTCACTTGCTTATTCACTAATAATACTCCTAAGGCCTATAGGCGATATGTACCATTTTCCGGAAACATATTTATTGTTGATCCGGACAGATATAATTGAACGTTTCGAGCTTAGTATCCACCACACGGTTAGGTACAATTTGATCTCGCAACTATTTGACTGTTTGACTTTTTTTTTTGAATTGTCCTCAATAATTTCACACCGCGGCGAACTTATGGTTCAGACAAAACAAATCGAATTTGCGTCTTAAATCTTTGGTAAATGCAAGCAGACTGCGGTGAAAATATGGAATAATTTCCTCCTCCAAAGAAACAAAAAAAAATATAAATAAAAACGACTTAGGTAGCTTGCTGATCGTTGTATGTATATACGATCAGGTACTCATATATATAATGTTTGTGCAACGACAAAAAAGGGGGGGGGCACGATTCCGTTTGGTTTTTTTTTTAGCAAATGTCTTTAGTTTTATGTATAGTTACAGGTAGGCAGAGGTATTGAGGCGAGATATTATGTCGATTTTTCAACACAAAAAATGGTGGGAGGATCAGACCAGAAGGTTATGAACACAACATCATACCAGACTCTATTCCGTTGTCGTCTTGGAGCTGATGTTTAATTTTTTTTTTTTTTTTTATGGATTCGATGTGGATTTTATTTTATTGTTCAAGTTATTGTAACAATAACAGAGTTGGTTTCGAATTGAATTCAAAATATTGGTGAAATGGCTTGCATAATGTTGCGGTTTTTTTTCTAAAGGCTATATCTTTTCGGCGGTTTTTTTTCTGCTTTGAATTTTACTTTGCGGAAGACTAATAAATTTCCGTTTTTTTTTTAATTAAAAATATATCAAAACAAAAACTTTTTTCGCATAAATTTCATACTTTCTTTTTGGCTGAGATATTATTCTAAATATTACTTATGTGCAAAAAATAACAACAACAAAAAAAAAACATTTTAATTGGTATATTTATTAAATGATATTTGGAATAAATTTTGTGTGGGGAAGTCATTTCCGAATTCATTCACATTCATTGAAGGCGTTTTTTTTTTGTTTCTTGATTAAAATGCGATAAATTATCATATGAATATGAGTCGGTGCATAAATCATAATTTTAGCTCTATGTAATGTTAAGATATTGTATAAATATGATGTGTAATACGTGACATAGGTCATAATGTAATATAAATGCTCATAAATACACGAAAAAGGAGAGTGTTAATCATTATTATCTCAACATAAGTAAATAAGTGATTGTAGTTGTTTCCTCATATAATTACTTTGAATATTTATTACTCAATAGTTAAATTCGTATCGATGGCGTACCCTTACCTAAAGCTTTATTAAAAACAAACATTATTTGAATTATGTACCTAATATCGTAAAGTGTGTTGCCTAACTTTAAATTGGTAGATATATGATTACCGACCTAGGTCACTTACCTCATAACTTATTTACGTATACCTACCTTATTACAATGTGTGGTACTTGAAATTGTTATGTGCTATGTACTTATCACTTACTGTGTGTATTTATAAAATCGCCATTACTTAAGTAATTATGATTTATTGATTTGATAATTCAATTAACATGGAAAGGAAAAGGAGAGTAAACTGTTTAAGAGTCTCAATTTTATATAATATCGATGGTGATTTGTCAAAAGGTCCTCATTTTTCAAAAGCGAGAAAAAACTAAATATTTTTTTCCAAAAAACCCTATTTTTTCGTGAAATTTACTAAAATAGTGTTGCCAGATAGTATCAAATATCCCAAATTTGACTGGCTTGCAGTCTATGTGATCTCAGTTACAGCTTCTACAATATTTGAATAGTTTTAATGAAATTTTATCTTCGCTTCAATACAGGGATGCCATATTTTCAAAATACCGCGGAGGGATAAAAGGAAAAAGCGAATAGAAAAAAAACAACAACAAAAATACTGTAGGTAGATGGTAGATGGTAAATGATAAGAGTCAGATGTTTAGCCGTATCCGAGGTTCTATGGCATATATAACTTCCTTCTAGATATTCGAGCAATAATCACTCTACTACATCAAATAGATATGTCAAAAATCCAATCTCAAGCGGGACCAAAAAAATCCACGTGAATATATCCAATTCTGTCAAAAATAGAATTAAAATTCCACTAGGATTCCACAAAGAATTCTATACATATTTCCGGCCAAATTCCAATTTGACAGTCCCATAAATTCCATCATCGCCTACTTTATTTAAAAAAAAAACGATTACGCAGTAAAGACAGCTAATTTTGACTGGTATAAGTGGAAAACATTTTACTTCCAGTTTATTGACATGGTTTTTTGTTGTTGTTGTTGTTGTTGCTAAAGATATTAATAAATATTGGGCATATAAAAACTGTTTAAAGTATACTTTTTTTTTTCTCTCATTTCATCTTCGCGTAATTTCATCATGCTATAAATGTGTGTGTAAACAGATAAATTCTCTGATGTCATATTATTAATAATGTGTAACGAAACGAAATGACTCTCTGCACAAAAAATGAGACCATGTACCATGTATGGAAGGTTTTTTTTAAATTTTTTTTTTATTTTTATATAATAATATTATAAAATGTGATATACATTAAGTACCTATATATGTATGTATATGTATATGTATATAATAAGTACCTACATAAGTTGGAATAAAATAAATTTCGGTACATGAAATTGTTTCTGATATATTGTCGACATACTTTTCATATGATTTCCTTTTGACCCAAAAAAAAAAAAAAAAAAGAAATAACAGTTGAGAGACGCATACGTGATCCAAACCACATTCATGTCATACCTACATACATACCACAAAACTATTTAATTACACAATTTTTGACGATGTTCCACCAATATTTTTTCGATACCATACACAATTATGGAAATACCACTTCACAAGCATAATAATAATAATATTTAATTATCATAATTACCATTTCAATAAAATCGAATATAAAACAATGGGCAAACGATAATAAATACTCCTTTTGGGGGGGGACTGTTATACATTAAGTTAAATACCTACATATATGATACATGCATAAAACATTTCTCTATGCCTATTGTGTCAATTGAGATTAGTTAGCCATACAAATTAGAAAGAAATTTGTTGTATCACATATGGCGAAAAAAAAACAAAAAACTTTCATTCATTTCATAATATTTATTATTCTTTAAATTCAAGCGATTAAGTAATTTATTTATGTAGATATATATAGTTTTTGATTATGCACCCACTTATTATGTATGTATTTATGCCAGTTCCCAATTAGCAAATGTATATTCGTTAATCACTATTAAATTTAAATACCTACATTTCACAGGTATGGCCAGACAGTAAATAAAAATAAAAAATTGATACATATTTGAGGTCAACTTTAATTTTATTGGTACATTTTTGTCAAAAAATTGAGAAGTTTTTTTTAAAAAAAAAAATGTTACCTTGACCTATTTTTTTTTTTTTTAGTATTTACGTATGATATAATATGTGAGACTATTGGCAACTACATTTCTTAAATATTAGATTGAGCAAAATTATTTTGATATTAGAGACGGGAATAGAAAAAAGGCACCATCCCAAAATGATGAAAATTCTTTTTTTTTTTAATTTAAATTCCTACTGCAATATGGAATATAAAGGAAAGGTTAGGTTAGGGTAGGGTGGTAGTAGTTATTTCACCCAGCATAAAGTACATTTTTTGGGTCCATAGCTAATCCATGTTTACTGTACCTCTGTTTAACATTTTAGCTCCATACATTCTACTGAGCTATTTGGTCGGTAATAAAGGGGATGTTTTGATTTTATGTTTTTTTTTCTCAAGATTGGACCCCAGTTTTGTTTTCATGTAAAACTGTAAAGAAAAAAAAAATCTTTCTAAGGTCGCTCATTCGGAAAGACCATAACTCTACACCTCTTAGATCTTCTTTTAGACAATTGTTGTTTTTAAACTGCTACTGAATAGATCAGCATGATCAAATGGTAATTTTCTTAATATTTCATTATTCGGTTTTGCTTCACCTGTAAATCAGTGAGTCTATAATTAGCAGTATAGTATTCATCCAGAAAGGATTACTAAATTACAGCAGACATATTTAAGCAAAGTATAGCTTCCTTATATGAACTGTTGAAATTATATTTTTTATTTTCCATGATTCCTATTCCAAGCCATTCATTTGATAGGTTTGGAATTGGAATCATGGAAATTAAACACTATTATCAAACATTTAAAGTTTTTACGTATATTATTCGATGTAGAATCCGAACTATCCGGCTTCATTTGATTCCCCATATACCCGAGAATAATACTAAAGCACACTGGGCTGTGGTCGGGTAGAAATCCAACTTGGGCTCATTTGTTCGAAAATTAAGAACATGCGGAATTGGTATTACAAACAGCAGAATCCCATAGGAAAATTTTGAGAAACTGACAAAGAATCGGCTTCATTCACAATTATCAAAAATCAGAAACTACCTAATCACAACTTTTTTTAAAAAATTTGTATTTTGTAGTTAAAACCAAAAAGTATTTATGCAAAACATTTGTATGGGAGGAGGTCGAAGAAGAGGGGGCGATTTTGCCCATTTTCAATACCAGAGTTCTTAGGACCTTAAAACCCCTAAATGTAAAATTTCGTTAATTTCTCTCTACGCATTCTTGAGTTATCGTGTTTCTGAGCGAGCGAGCCGATTCTAAAACGAAAATCTTTTTTTTTTAATTTCTTAAAAATAAAATTTGGGTAAAAAATAAAAATAAGAAACAAAAATGTTCCTCTATATTTCATATGACAGTAGGAAGTGTAAAAATCCATTACAAACTTAAGAGACAATTTTTCAAAAAAAATTATTTTATGTTTCAAATTAATAGAATTCATTGAGCGAAATAACTTTAATTAAAATAATGACCGTGATTACACCATGACAATTACTGTAATCGCAACTTTTCATAAATATTTTCAGGAAAATCACAATTAAAACAAATCAAGATCCATATATTGATAGACACTTCTAAACTGCATTATACTTTCACTTACTTCATAAAACGAATTTTGCTCAAAGCTGTAGCTCAATAATTGTAAGACAATATTGAACATCTAACGTCCTACAACCTATATAACATGGTGCCTAATACAAAAGGTTGTTTTGCTGTTATATTATACAACAATATTATTATTATTACGTCAATTATACAATTTGTTTGTAATACAAGCGAGGTTTTTAGTTTTTTTTTTTTTTTGCAATCATCACTTCTTACAGTTACAGCACCAACATCAGACTATTTATGAATTGTTGTAATATAGGTGTATGAGTAATACATTTTCGTTTTACCAATTAAGAAAGCTTTCTCCTTCTACAAACAATATAAATTACCAATGATAGTAATTAAACAATTAAATCATATTGTCAGCAGTTGTTCCATAACGTTTTATTATGAGGAGAAAATCTATACTTTGATAATCTATGGTTTATGTTATTATGAAGATCTAAACAAGACGTCACATCGATGTAAAAGCAACAGATTATGTATCTATAGTACGCTACACAATCTACACAATATCTCTGCGTATATTTTTATGATTTGGTGCGATTTTACTCACTTGTAGATTCTTAAATTGGTCATAATTCATGGCAAAAGTTAAAGAGACAAATAGTAAACTCAATTTTATTACACCAATTCCATTTCTATTTATTTTTTTTTCCCATTTTTTCTAAGTACGTATACAAATTATTTTTAACATTACTTACGTATTTTGATTGTAATTTCTATGCTTACACATAATTCAGCTTATTGGTTGGATCATCATTAGGGTGGAGTGAAAGTTAACAAATTGAACATTTAGCTGTATGTATTTTATTTTAATTAAAATGATAGTACTTATATCGATCGTTATTTGAGAAAATCCTCTAACAATTTTTCAGGAGAGATAAAAAACTACACATATAACTATCGATATGTAGAGTGACAACTTCACCTATTTCAAAGAAGAACAGATGAAATTTCTTCAGTTTTTGTTTATTCCAAAAAATAATTTCTAATGTGAAATTGTTCTAAAATAATATTTGGTACAGCCATCATCATCAATGGCACCACAGCCCCGCGCGGACCTTGGCCACCTCTAACAGGTGGCCCCATCCTTGGCGGTCACGTGCCTTTTTAGACCACTTTCTTATGCCGACTTCTCTTGCGTCTGCTGTAATTTTGGTCTCCCTTGTCGTCGTAGGCCACCTTGGTTTGCTTTCCAACATCTTTTGACTTTGTTCTCCAGCTCCATCATAGATGTTCCTAATCTTTAATTTTGTTTTTAATTTTTATTTTAAACAAATTTAGGTACGCCGTCGGAGTAGTTCGAAAGAGTAGTTCATTAGAAACCCTTATGGACATTAAGAAACATTTTACGCCATTTTTAGAAAACCTTTCTATATCTATAGTGAAGAGGGGAAAGGCAATTTTTTTAATTACATATTTTTCGTTCGAAAATCGAAAAAAAAGTCGACAGAAAAAAATTAAATTTTTTTTTAGTTTTGAATAATTTTGATTGATTTTGAAATTTTAGTGATATTATGAAGGGGATAATCACTTATAAAAATTCTGTCCCAAAGGATGACCACTCTGAATGAAGCAAAAAATATCTTCAGTGATTATAACCTAAAGTATTATGTAGAAATATTAAATTTTCACCTAAAAACACTAACAGCCTATATGCTCTTAATAATATAATTGTTGTGTGATGACAATTCTTGTCAAAATATTGTCTTCTTGCATTCCAAATCTTTAAGACGAGTGTTAAGTTTTTCCGCACTTAAATCGGTTGATATTTGATTCCCTTTATATAGTAATTCGAACATTTACTTAATCTCCTTTTCCGTCGTCTGCAAATAGATTTTTTTTTAAATAATTATACTGAAAATGTTTTTTTTTTTAAATTAATTGACCGGAAAAAGTCTTTTCTACTTTTCGTTCATATTGAATAGTCCCAAGCAGCGCAAAATGTATCGAGTTTAGTGGTAATTAATTATGTCGGTGTTTAAGAACCATTGGTGTTTCTGTTAGCCCATCCATCTTAGGAGTCCTTCTTTATTGGTCGCATCAACACTAACTATTTATAGAAAACACTGCTCCAAGTTATTTGGTATTATACAAATTTATTTAACTTTAAAAACTAAAATGACAGCATTAAAAATAATTAGTTGGCAACTATTTTTAGCGCCGATTATCATTCACAGAAAATATAATATTAACCCATTTGCATCACATGAAAGAATATAAAATATTCCCTTAGCACACAAATTTTTTTGTTATTAAATTTAAAGTACAAAAATATTAACCCTAACTGTTCATTTGCATTGCGATATTACGAATTGGGTAGATTATACCCATAGATTAGTAATGCAGGCTTAAAAAAGTATTAAACGCTGCCATACATATTTCCCAAAAAAGTAATGTAAAGAAATTTGAAATGTGTATAAAACGCGTCCCTGTGCGTTCCGGTAATAAGCCCCATGAAAATTGAACGCATATAAATGTGCTAATGATGCAAATGGGTTAATGTCAATTCACGTTCTTTTAGTATGCTGTCCAAAGCAGTGCATTTAATCGAACGTGCATTGAGTATCAACTATAATCATACTTTTTAGTATACAAATTGTCTAAAAAACAAATAACTAAAAATTTGTCTAAAAATTTTGAGTAAATTTTTACTAAATACTTATTTTTCTAATTTAAAAATGTTTTCTTAACTTAAATCTCTACCTACAATTTAGTATTATACTAATCTACTTGGTAAGGTTTGTATCACAATAGTCTTAAGAATATAAAAATTTTATAGGCACAATTCTCTAATTACTTTTTTTTTTTTTTAATAAATTTTCCTAACACCCCAGTCTTCTTTCACCAAATCGGCACCCTTTTCACCGATCATAATCGTTGGTGCATTTGGATTTCCACTGATAATTGTCGGCATTATACTTGCGTCAATTACTCGCAATCCATCGATGCCATAAACTCGTAATCTCGGATCAACAACGGCTGTCCCATCCCATTTGGGTCCCATTTTACATGTGCTCGTTGGATGATAAATGGTAAATGTAAATTGTCGCAATGAACACTCCCAATACTCATCGGACATAAATGGTAGGTGTCGACATGCTGGAAATGGAATTGTGTGCGGTCGAGAACCAAAACGTTGCATTGCCGGCGTTCCCGAAATGTTGATGGCAATTTTTATACCCTCTACCAATACATTGATGTCTTGACGATGAGCAAAATAGTTTGGTTCAATTAATGGTTTGTGAAGTGGATTCTTACTTCTCAATCGAACCCATCCAGTACTTTTTGGTCGTAATAATAATGGCAGAATAGTCCATGTTTCAGCATTGTTAAGTGGTTTGTAAACGGTATTGTAGACACCGTCTCTTAAATTTAAGATTTTTCGTATTTGTTCGCCACCGTCGGAATTAATTGAACTCGGCGAAAAATGATACTGAATGTCTGGCCATAATCCGGATGGATCGGCATATTTTGTATTAACAAATGCAACCGCCTCGACACCATGCATGGTCAGCGGACCTCTTTCGTTTATAATATAGTCCATGGCAACGGGAATTGTTTGAAATCGAGCTTTTGTAAAGGACACTGGTTCGTTTACGATAAATGTTAGTCCGCCAAGTCCCACGTGATCTTGAAGGTTATTTCCAACTGGCAAATCGACAATTAACGGTATGTTATGCTCATCAAGGTGTTCTTTCGGACCAATACCGCTAAGCATTAAAATCTGTGGCGAATTTAAAGCGCCTGCTGATAGAATAACTTCCTTTTTAGCATGAACCATTTCCTTCTGTCCATTTCTTAAATACTCTATGCCATATGCCTTATTATTGGAATCGATTAGGATCTTTGTTGTTTGTGAACGCATTATGATGTCTAAATTTTTCCTTAATCTTACTGGTCGTATAAAAGCTTTGGAGGTGCTACACCGTGATCCACGACGAATTGTCGCTTGCGTTAGCATAAAGCCGGTCTGCTCTTCTCCATTGCAATCTCGATGTGGATAGCCTAGTTCCGTTCCCGCTTTTATAAATGCCAACGAAAGTGGCGTTCGCCATGGTGCTTCTTGTACTGTCAAATAACCGCCAGTTCCATGATATTTACCATGATTTAGATATGGATTTCGATTATCCTCAGATTTTTGAAAATAGTACAGTACATTATTGTAATTCCATCCTGAATTACCCAATTCTTCCCAGTGATCGTAGTCTCTTTTATTTCCCCGTACATAGACCATTGCATTCAAAACACTTGAACCGCCCATAACCTTGCCACGTGGCCAATTGCATCGATCACCGATCATAGCCTGACAATAAGCCCGATCGGCCGGTGGACTTGTTTGATATTGCCAATCCATGTCGGTAAGTTGAAGAAAACCAGCCAGTGCTGGAACGTCTGAAATTTCTGTTTCATCGCCACCCGCTTCCACAAGTAAAACGGTCCAATTTCGTATTTCCGATAATCGAGATGCCATAACAGCACCAGCCGATCCAGCGCCAATCACAATAAAATCATAATGTCGACGAACCTAAAACATTAAACTTTAAGGACCTAATGATCATATTTAATCTAATAACATTACCTGTTGAGCTTCTATTGGTTTTGCTTCAGGATCAATGCTTTGGTATCGATAGTAATTCATACCAATGGCAATTATCGGTATAAGACTTAGAAATGTTACCGGAGCTGCAGCTAGAGTTCCAGCAGCTGAGAAAAATGATGCAATTGACGGTATGGTTAGGCTCATTTTTGTCCGATTTATTGTTTGACTCGATTATATCCAAACGTCCCGTTGTTTTTGTGGTTTTTCCACCAGTATTTTTGGCGTATAATTTCGAAGACCCGGTTTAGCCGCTTGAAATTGTACTTTGGCGTTACGATCTTGTTCGGCAATGTCCAAATAGGATTTTATGTATAGCTGATGCTTTAGATATTTTGCCTGTTTTTCAGTTGTAGAGTACGACGATGATGATGATGATGTTGTTGATGATGTATTAGTAGAGGTTGTAGACGGGCAACAGGATGGTGATCGCGAAACGGTTGATGGTGTGTGGTGGTAATATTGAGCGGAATTACATCGATCAGGTAGCGACTTTTCCTGGCCCATTTTATGCACAGCCGCATAAATCTAAAATTGTCGGAATATTTTTTTTTAAATTCATGTTAAAATTGAAAACATTGGAAACGTGACTATTGGCAGTTCTTTTTTTCAAAATAAATGTTAATTTCACTTATATCTAAAATTACTCTGTAATTACAGTCGATTTGTTGTTGTCTTGATAACATCACATGACATTTTAATACGTTTCAGCTAATTTACAGCTCAATTTTGACATTACCATTACTTAAAGAGCCATCATTATGATTGTGACATATCATGATGAAATCTCATTAACTTGAAGATGAAAGATTTTGATTTGACTTTTTTTCCCCTTTTATTGCCCACATGCAAAATATTTATGTTCTCAACCTCTCTATAGTTGAGAACAAGAAAATAATGTTATTGCTCCGTTGAGCTGTATGTGGATTTTTTGTTGTTGTTGCTGCATATATTATAAATTATGGCAAAACTATAAATTATGGATTTTTTTTAATGTGAAATTTTCTGTAAGGCAAGAGCCTCAACTAACCTTATTATATTTAATTATACACAAATTTTATAGATGAACCTAAATTGTGCATTTATTTTTGAGTAAAATATTTATTTGTTTCTACATATTTATGTGAATTATTTGTTCGTGAGAAAGTGAAATGCCACAATTGTCGGCATCGGTAACTTAAAGTGTTGTAGGTTGTTAAATGAAATTTCACTTTCAGTAGTGTAGTTTGTGTATTTGTTTAGTTTTTAATATATCCAATGCAAATAAATAAATTAAAAAAAAAAACAAAAACTGATATGATTTTAGGTGGTTATTGAATCATAGAAAAATTATTTATTCACTTATGACTTACGTAAATAAATCGATTCAAGTTGGTATTTTGTATGTTGCTATGTACTTAGCAGGTATGTAATACAAAATAATTCTGTAAGTATCTATTGAGGTGAACAATTTAATTTTTTTGACTTTGTTCAGTTAATGCCGAGGCTAATCATTGTACTAATTGGTTTATGATTCAAAGCCTGTCAAATGTTTATTATTCCAATATTGAATGCCAGTTTCTTTTATGACTAACACAATTTTGGAGTAGTTAATTCTTAAACCTATTCGAATTCGAACCATCCGGTCCTATATCAGGTAGCATCTACATACATTTAATAGCCGTTTGAATAAAAATTCTTAAATCTAATAAATTAGTTACTATAACCGTTGTATAGTCGGCAATACTAAGTGACACTAACGCACTATGCGACTTGATACTCTATAATCTTTTTATTCGAAAATTAGTAAGTAATTTTTATAATATTTGAAGTGCTGTGCTTTCACATTTGAAATGTTTTTTTGAATTATATGTGATCTACATTTATCTGTCGAATTCAAACTACTTTATTAGGCCTTCGTTCAATCCTGTTACTCAAGAAAAATAGTCATTTGCATGACCCTGGTTTGGAATCATGACCAAAGACATTTAATTCCTTGATAAGCTGAAATTGGCTTTTGAAACATTATCTAAATCAGGGTGTGATAGGCCACTAACAGAGTTTAGATATTAAAAAGTTCGTAATTGCGATCAGTGTCTGTCATGAAATTACTTGTCTTTGTCGTAAAATTGTTCCTGAAGAACATGAAAGATACAACTAAATACTGTATTGGATTCCTTTCTTTTATTTTTACGTTTTAATTCTCTGTGTTACTAACTTGGTCTTACTTTTCCATTACCAGTATAGTGAAATTAATCAGTTACTGTTTCTACTACTACTACTACCGAGAGCGTGTAATCATTGATGTAAAATCTGTTCCAATAAATGTCTCAAATTGACCACGGATTGACCACAAAATGACGTAAAATAATCACGTTGTGACCACAGAATGAAGTAAACTTGGAATGACGCGAACAATGTTCCGAACATAACTCTCATCTTGTACAATAAGAGGCTTATAGGTATTTAATACTCAAAAACTAATCTCAAGTGTACTTAAAAAGGCTTATATCTTTGACATTTTTCCAAAAAAAATAAGAAAAGTTATTGACAATTCCAATTATCCATATTTTCAGTGGAGCTTAGAAATCTTCAAAAATCTTTTGAAATTTGTATGTTTTTTGTATACAGGTCAAGGTGATAATAAATAAACAATATTTTTTTTTGGCACCTCAATCTCTATAGCAAATCTTAAGTGACTCAAAGAATGTAAGGTGCGTCAAGATCTCTAACTTACGTACACAAAACACAAAATATATACTAATAAAGTGTACGGTTCCACATCATATGAGAAAACAAGTTTTTTTCAATGAAATCTTCATATTATACTTTATATGACATAAGCCTAGCTCTTCCTATAATTTTTCACGTAAAAAATTCAATTCAATGAGCTCTTACATGAATGTCAATCAAATAATCCAACAAAATCTCGTTCCATTATAAATCCATTTAAAATGCACTTCATGGTAATGTGTTTAACTTTTTTTTTTTTGTGTTAAAAACAATATAAACAAAGTGCACAACTTTTTTTAAGCTTATATTTCAATTGTAGCAAAAGAATTCACCAATTATTCAAACGTAACACGATTTAAAACAAATCTTAATAATCGATATCGAAAAAAAAAAACAAAACTTTACATAAGACTTTGCAAATACAGCACAACGCGCACATATAATATTTATACTTAATGCAATAATTAATGCCCCGGCGCAACGACCACCTCACACTATAGATTACGATTATCTTCTGTTTTCTGAGACCTCACCTGTGAAACCAGTTGAGTGGAAATGGTCTTGCAGAAGAAGTTCAAGTTTTGCTTTTAACAAATGTGTGTGGTATGGGTTTGGTAGTAGTGGGCAATAAGATTTTTTTTGTTGTTGTTGTTCTCTTATTAGTATTTCATTTGTGTTCCATCTCTCATTTGTTTGGCGGAGAAAAAGTTTTTTTTTTTTTACAACCGAAAAAGAGCATCGCATAATTATACATATGTACATAAGTAATTATGCGGTATCACTTTCATTACGCTCCAGCTGTTGTCAGGGATTGGCAATAATGTTGCATTATGATGAAAAGTGTCAATTATGAAGGTTATAGGGGTGTGCGAAACGAACAAATTCTGACACTTGCAAATTATTAATTATCATATTTTCGAACACAATTTTGACATCTATATTCAGCATTCTAAAATGTCATTAATTGTACTAGCTAAACAGCATGTACAAATTCTGACATTTGTCAATAATCTATGATGTTGCACTTAATTTATTCATTGTGAAGGTTGCTATAATGAATTTTACCGCGATTAACGCTTTTATGATTTTGATATTGCCAGTTTCGATATACGATCATTGAACGATCGATTTTTTTTTGTAAAATGTCATACTGTCATTGTCGCTGCGTTCATTTTTTCGCTATGGAATTTGTGGTTTTGTATTTGTATATTTTGTGATTTCGAGTTTCGAAAAACAAATATTTATGGCTCTATTATCGTAAACAATTGATCGTTAACATTTTACCTTAAATATGTCATTTGATGTTATACAAAACTATCTCGCGCGTTTTACTTTCACTAGTTCTGTTATTGGCCAAAAAATACTGTCATTTATGCGATAAATTGTGTTTACAACATGTATGTGGTGGTCACACGATAAAATAAACATCGGATAAAATATACAATTAAATATCAATATAATTCTGATATCATTTCCATATGTGGGTCAAATGTCACACGATAAAATCTTTCATTGTCCATAAATTTAAAACGAACTGTAACTCTATGCATATGATTTGCAACCCCTGCCTTATTTGTATATTTAATTTAAAAAAAAAATTTATTTGTACAATAACACTGAAATCACAATATGTACATACGCACGATTTTCAATAGTCTGTACTTCTGTTGTTGTATGTCGATAGTCTGCACTTATTATAGATCAATTTTTAGAAATGGAAAGTTGTTTGCCGACAGTTTTGTAGCAAGACAGTTCGGACTTTCAATATCACTGTCGGCCAAATCTCTGTTATAATAAATTTCCAAGAAAAAAAGAAGAAAAAAAACAGATTCAATTTGTTTATGAGATTTTAATAGATTTTGACAGGTCTTTCAAGTTTATTTAGTAAGAGAGCAACAATGTATTTGCTGGACAATTTGTGTTGTACTGTTTCGTTGAGGTGTGAAAATTGAATTGTTTATTTTGTTTAGTAATTTTGGGACAAATAACATACAGCTACGTTCAGTAACCGTGTGCTTGACCCAAAAAGAAACAAAAAATGGTTATGTTGTTTTATGATGCTACTGTCGAAATAATCGGTATGTGCGAATAATGACTAAGTAGATAGATAAATAGAATTTAAAATTGAAGAAAAATTGTGACTTACTGGTTGAAAATGCAGACTTAATGAATCAATCATAAAGAATTTTCTGAGAAACGTAATTTTCTTCTTTTTTTTTTGACAAGTAGTTCATAAAATTTAACTTCATATTATTTTTATATTCGATTATTTGTGAAGTGTTCAAATTAGAGACAAAAATAAATAAATTATTTAAGAAGATAAATGCTGAACTTGTTATTAGATGAACATAATACTTTACATTACTTACAAATAGACTGTTTTTTTTAACCTTAATTAACCCTTGTGATACCCGGTGATTTTTATTACATATAATACCAGGTGGGGTCCTTGAAGGACCCTATACAGAAATGCTTTTTTAAGCTCAAATATGTATAAACTCATTATTTTTTCCGAAGTTCTTCAATTAAACTTCTATTTGTTGCCATTTTGAAACACATTTAACAATAAAAATTAAAACAAGCATTTTAATACCAGGTGGGGGATCTCAACCATAAAATCACTATTTCCACTTTTTCTTAAACTTTAGTTAAATATAAGAGTTATTATTATTTTAAATGCATTGGGGTCTCGTTAGTATCACAAGGGTTAAAAGACAATAAATTTGAACCATAATTCTTGTAGTTTCTGTTCGTCAATGCCATTCATATAAACTAAGTATAACAGTGAACCTAGAATACTGCCATTTTCTTAAATTGTATACTTTCAACATTATTTAATATAAACTAGGAATTGGGAATTGTAATCGTAGGCGTTCGTTAGGATAGAGAAAATAACCCACTTAAAATCTGTAAAGAATATTTATTGTACAATTAAAAAATAACGCTACATTTTGAATTCCATTAGGTCAAAATACCTCCCACGTTCTATATAATGCCATCAACAACATTAAAATAAAAATATCAACTTTCTTTTTTTAAGAAAAAAAAAAAAAAAAACTAATTCAAAATTGTTTATTCATACATATTTGTTCACACTATTATGTTCCATAAAGTTACTAACGATACAAATGAATTTTATAATCAAAATCCAAAAGATGTGATAACACTTCGACTATACTTAAGTAGTTGAAAGTCTTAACAATTTTATAGTGCGTATAGTGTTACCAACATCGTTCAATCAAACTTTGTTTTTTTTTTGTATCATTTGAGTAGAATAACAAAACGTTACTCCATTAAAGTTGTCACCAGAAATATTTCGTTTGCCTAAATGTGGGACACAACGTATCATTTGCAAAATATTTGCATATTGAATGTTTAGGAAATATTTGTATTAAATAATCGTTGCGATAGCATCTTAAAAATGGATTTTTTAATTTCGGAATATACGAAAATGTTCAATTTCATCTAAAGAACTATATATCTAACTATATGTACAATCGCGAAGTACAGGGTGATTCAATTCGAGTTTCCTATGTTGGCAACATTGTAAATCAGACAGCTGTCAAAAATCACGCATGTTCAAAGTCTCAGATGTTCGTTTGTAGTAACACATTTACGATATTGATAGCTGAACCACCGCTCAACGCGTAAAAATTGTTCAATTGTTCTATAGAAATTTGAAGAAGATGAGGCACATTTCCATCTTTCTTGGTATGTTAATTAGTAAAATTGCCGCATATGGGAAAAGGAAAATCCTCCTGTGATTCAGGAGGGACCATTACCTGATCAACAAGTGACTGTTTGGTGCGCATTTTGATTAGGCGGGCGTCATTGGGTATTAATTTGTTGATACCGGCCGAAATGTACAAAAAAAAATCATTGAAAATTACCTCAAAAGGATCGGATCGGATAGGCAAAAAGCCATTTAATTGATATTATTTTTCATAAATAATGAAATACAGTAAATGCTCGATTAATAAAAAAAAGATCCGAAAATATCCTTAAATTTGGTTTTTTTTTTAAAAAAAGTTCGAAAACTAAAGTTGGATCACCCTGTACTTAATTACAATTTATTAACAAATTAACATAAACAGCGGAAATTGTACATTTTATTAGACATATCAGTAAATAAATTTTCCTAATTACCAAGCATGTTTTAATAATGATTTGTTTTGTTCAGTTTGTGGTGAAAGTATTTTCGTATTGTATTTTCCATTTTATTATTATTTTAACTTGTGCAATTCAAAAATTAAGTAATATACGAAATGCAATTGCACTTTCTGCTGGTTGGTACCTACATATATGTTTCTCTCAACAACAAGTTCAGTATGGTAATTAAAATTAAATAATAAACAGACATTTTTCTTCTTCTTCTTACTATTACTACATTTATGTAAGTAAAAATAACTATTTTTACGATGTCGTTAAAATGTCTTTGGTTTTCCCACAACTTCAATGTATATGCCTACTGAATGTTTTGCGTGGGTAAGTTGCGCCATTACTTCTATGGTAGATCTAACCCAGATGATCCGATCATCTATACATAGTACCTAATTTTATTTAGCCATGTTCCTGTAATCATTTCCTATTTAAATTCAGCAAAAATTTGAACATTTTTTTTTTGCCATGACAGCTTCAAATACCAAATTGCATGTTGTACAATAAGAGTCAGTTCAATAAGATTGCCATCTACAGAGGCGACTTGAAAGAGTGAACACTTAGTTATATAAACTACTCGACTATGTGAAATGGAAAAGTTCGTATGGCAAAAATCCGATTCAGTGAAAATCGTTCACATAATCAAGAAGTGCATTTTGCACAATAAAAATGCTCTAAAGAGTGAACAATGTTCACATAATCAAGATAATTTTTACTTTAGCTTGTTTTTTTGGTTGTTTTTTTTTCTTCATAAATTTGCAAATTTTTGTTAAACATTTTTTTATAGGAAATTTTATAGGCTACGATATTAGAAAAATGATAAAAATCAGCGATTTTTCATTTTTAGCAGAATTCCGTCACCACTAAATCACAACATTTTTGAGGTAAAATTTTTCTTCAAAATTATAGTCCCAAAACCAAACGCTTTCACTATTTTTTGTTTCATTGGAATACATCCAAAACGCTAAACGAGGTCTTACTGTACATCTTCTAATAATAATTTAATATAGTTAGCCCTTAAAAACTACTACATCTTTAGGTCCTTGAAGCGAAACTGCAGGTTCTCCTTCAAAAAAATTGTGTATTGTCTCTTTCATATTGAACGGGAGTACTTACAACAATGGCGTAATCATTTCCGATATATTCAACTAAATACTTATGTAAACCTAACAACAGCTTACTTACGACAGGCAAAATACATTAATTTGTATGTAAAACTTTATCTTTTTGATTATACATTGCATAATCTGAATAAATTCGAAACATAAACATTTATAATCCGTGATTAATCAGGTTTTTTTTTTCTACTTCTTTGTTTTATAAAGAAAAGAGTGGGTTCCACTAAAATCATTTAAATTGAAGTATTATATTTTAGATCTATACCTATAAATAATTGCCTACATGCAGGCACTTAATTATGGTTAAAATTTTTAAATTATGGTTATTACGCCAAATAGAAACCATTTTGTATTTTGCCAAAATATTCTAGGAAGCTTTTTTCAGTTTTTTTTCATTGTTTTATTTTTGTGTGATGGACAATACAAATTATGATGTGAGATTATTTGAAGATTGACGGACATTTGATAACTACTATATTAAAGATTTTATTTTTAGATAATAAAATTACAATAATTAATACTTTAATTCAGGTATTGCATGGCTACAATGGCTAGACAAAATCGCACAGTCATTTTCAAAATAGAAATATAATAACAATTTTGACAAAATTTTCATTTCAATTTTCCTACAAAAAAATGATTGTCTACATTTGATAATACAGTTCTCCTATTTTATAATTATTTCGAACATTGTTATCACATTTTTTTTTTTGCTTAAAATAATATTTACAAAAAACAATAACAAATAATAAATAGTTTTAAAAATTCTATGACTTTGAACGTACGTATTTATGTATATAGTTCTTTTAACTAAAACCACCAAAAACACAAAAAAACCCTAATTTAACTACTAGCTCGGATCCAAATTCGACTGTGTTCCATTGGAATGTCGTTTTTGTCGAAAAACACTTTGTAACCACAATTCCTTAATCATATCGGCTCCCTTTTCTCCTATCATTATAACCGGCGCATGAATATTACCGCTAGTAATGGCCGGCATAATACTGGCATCAATGACACGTAGTCCTTTCACACCATAAACTCTTAATTGTGGATCAACAACAGCCCATGGATCAGTGGCGGGGCCCATTTTCGCTGTACACGACATATGATAAATTGTCATTGTATATTGTCTGATGACGCATTCCCAATATTCGTCTGTGTACTTTGGTATTCCTTTGCAATTTGGCAATGTTTTATCGTGAAATCGTGATCCATATCGTTTCATTGCTTGTGTTTCACCAACGGCAACAGCAGCCTTAACACCTTCACGCATAACAGCCACATCGTCCGGATGCGTAAGATAATTGTGATACAGCAGTGGATATCGAAGTGGATTTTTCGACTGTAATTTAATAAATCCGCGACTCTTTGGTCGGAGTATCATTGGAAATACACCAAATACATCTTTATCGTCAATTTCTTCGAAAACTTCTTTGTAGAATTCATCTTTCAAACCATGTGCCACCCTTACCTGAGGATCAGAACTCGTCGAAGCACTGGTAAAGAATAAATTCATATCCGGCCAATCATCGGATTGATTAGCATATTTTGTATTTACAAAGGCGGTCACTTCCAATCCAATGCTACTGGTCAGTGGACCTTCTTCAGTTACAGCATATCGAAGAGCCGAATTAAGATTTACCATTCGCTTATAAATCACACTAATTTGTGGATCAATACGAAACGTCAAACCACCAATGGCAATGTGATCTTGTAAATTACGTCCGACTCCTGGTGAATCATGAATAACCGGTACGCCAACTTGCTCCAGATTTTCTTTCGGACCAATTCCCGACAACATTAACAGATGTGGTGAACCAATAGCTCCGGCTGATAAAATTACTTCTCGTTTTGCATACGCTGTTTGTATCCGTCCGTCACGTAGAAATTCTACGCCTTGTGCTCGTTTCGTTTCGGGATCTATTAGAACTTTGGTCACATGTGAAAATAGAGCAACATGCAAATTTTTCCGATTTCTGACTGGTCGCAGAAATGCCTTTGCCGTACTACATCTGGAACCGCGTCTCATTGTAAATTGATAGAATGCAAAACCAGTTTGTTGTTCACCATTTACATCGAGAATATCGTAGCCCATTTCTTCACCAGCCTGCAGAAATGAAATACCCAACGGAGTATTGTATGGCGAATCCTGTACGGTTAGGTAGCCACCTAAAAATCATTTAATTTCAATTAAAAATCCAAATTGAGAATTTATATTTAAAATAACCTGTTCCATGTTGTCGTGCATTTTTCGCCAGATAAGGATTTCGTTGATCTTGTGATTTTCTAAAATATGGCAAAATATCTTCGTAGCCCCAACCAGGATTTCCAAATGATTCCCATTGATCAAAATCACGTTTATTACCTCGAATATAGAGCATTGTATTTAATACTGATGAACCGCCAAGAACTTTTCCTCTCGTCCAACAGCATCGGTCATCCTTCATCGCTTGGCATGCAGTTTTTTGTGGTTGTGTCCTGAAAAAATTAGTTTTTCGAATTATTCTACTTTTCCGGAAATTTATTGGACATTTTCCGTAGAGCATTTTTTAAGGGATGTGGTTTTTAAACTTTTTGTGTAGGCGAACTCTTCTGATTACTTGTCTTGATTCAGCTAAAAGAATACAACTCCCCTTGTAAGGTCCCTCTCAGCCGCTACAATTATAGTATAATGATTTATCAATTATTTATTAAATTTAAATCTAAATCTATATATCCCTATGTTGATTCCTAATAAAATATCTCTCCGCCATCCATCATCCATCACTTAGTTCGAGAACGGCCACCGAGGTGAGCGAGGAGGAAACCAAACAGATGAGAGAGCAGAACTTTTTCTCTGACAAAATGTGCTTGACTCATGTATGAAATAGTTTAATCTAAGAAATATTGTATTCAGCAACTTTGTTTCTTATATCAAGTGTCTCTGCATAGTTTCTAGAATATTTGTATTCAATCAAGAATTTTTCTTGTAACTTTTGCCAAACCTATGTTTCTGAGCGCCCTATTTTTCTCTGTGTGGTGGTAATTATCATTTTTGTCATCTGAACTCATCTATTTCTAATTGCCGAGATTTGCTTATAAGCGGTTCGTAATGTCGACAAATATAAAGAGGCTTTTTGACAATACAAGGAGTTAAAAGGATTTAAGAATTCATCTAATGAATTATATACATATTGTTGAGATGAAATTGAATCTTTGAGTATGAAATATATACAGCAGAGATTGTAACACATACCTGCCATAAAATAAAATACGAACACTCGAACAGTGCACGGGTGCAGCAGTATAGGGAAAAAGGAGAATTCGCCATTTTTATTGATACAAAAAAGGTTGAAATTAACTTTCCTCTTTGCAGCGAATATTACGTACAAAAAATGGTTCGCATACTCAAGTGTGACAACTACCGTTTTTTCATTACTACATTAAAATATTTGCTAATTTAATTTTGTAGTCAAGTATTTTATTGAGCTATACCCGCCGGCAAATGGTTATTCAATAATAAATTTATAATATTGGTCTTTGCAGATATGTGTACGAGTACGATGTATGTACTGTGTAGGTACATTGTATGAAGTGATAAAACCTTTTAACATATCCAAAGATGTATTACCACAATTTTGAGAATATGAATATTTATGGTATGGTATAGGTCCCTTCGTATGTTTATTTTTATTTTACGCAATGCTGGTGATGCTAAAGTACCTACTTTACTACGAACAGTGGTTAAGCACAGCTCTGACGCATGACAAATTCGTTGATTATTATCGCCCTTAATATGTTTTTTTTTTTTTTTTTTTAAATTTAAAACTTAACAATATGGAGTAATTTGCATAATTTTTTATTTAAAAAACAAACCATAAAAGGCACATGGTTAATGTGCTAATAAATAGAATACAATCGTATAAGTTAAGGTAAGATAGAAATTATTGTATTTTGCAATTTGATTTTCTTTTGTTATATAAGAACAAAATTCACACATGCAACTGTTATCTTTGTTAAATTAATAACATATTAGTAACATAATTAATTACGTATATGATATAACAATAATTAAGTTATAAACATACACATTAGGGCTCTATTGTTTTTATTTATATAAGAAAAACCTACTATTAATAGATTTTAATCTTAATTATTTATGTTTTATGTTCGTATTGACACTCTAATAGCCATCGCCACATAGAAATTTCATAAGTAACAAAGTTAACTCAATATTATCGACACACTCCTGGCTATACTTAATTAAAATGACTCTGGAGTCGTAATGTCGTGATATCTTTCTCAAGTCAATAACATGACAATTTTATTGTTTTTTTCGATGTCATTATGTGGTCGACGTCATAATGTGGTAGTAATGACTTATCAATTATTAAAGATCATGATGCGTCAGTGGTTCATAAGGAAAACCCGGATAATAAGAAAAATAAGATATTCACAAATTGACAACTTTAATTATTGAAGTAATACAGATTTAAATGGATTTCGAACTAACTTCGGCTACAGTTCGGTTCACACTTTCTTGTTTTGGTTGAGTTAGTCTAAAAATAGGATCTCTCGCTCTAAAGACATAATGACTTGAACACGCTTAGTTCTACAGCAATTAATTAATTAAAGTGCCTCAACTCACCTATATTTCCAATCCAATTTACTTTTATGCAAATACAACGATAATATTGGCACATCAGAAATTTCCGTTTCATGTCCGCCAGCCTCAAGTAGTAACACCTTCCAATCACCTATTTCTGTCAATCGATTTGCTAACACTGAACCAGCCGAACCGCCACCAACTATTATAAAATCATATTCCCGTTCAACTTGCTGTATATTAAATGGTCGATTTTCCGGATCAAACATATCATAATTGTAGTAGGCTAATGCAGCAATTAATGCCGGAATAATACCAATTTTACCAATTCCAATAATGGCCGTGGCTGCCTGAATAGCTCCGGTTAACGAGAATGCCAATTTTCCGACACCAGTAGCAGCCGTTGATACGGCACCAAATACGGGCACAAATTTCAGTGCATTACCTACAATTGGAATCAGTTTGGCTGCATTAACAGCCACACCTAAACCAGGAGACATTTTGTTGTTGTTGTTGCTATTTTATAATTACTATTCACTAAATATTTACATTTACTATTGATAAAACTAAAATCGCGCTATTTTTTTTAATTTTTCACTAAACACAATAATTATCGATCGTTGCAAGTGATTTTCACAGTTACTGAGTAGCAATTTTATTTGCTCAATAAAAACACTACAATACATGTTTTCCATTATTTTTTTTATTTTTTTTCTATCTCTCTCTCTCTTACTTAACAAGCACTTTATTTATTTTCAAAATACCGCAATTAATTGCCCGCACAATTTTGTTTTCCATCATTTAAAGTCAATATTGATCACTAATAGAGGATGGATAATTTTTATTTGTCGATCACCAAAACGATCGCAACTTAGTTTGCAATCCGGTCAATCCTATCTGAAGTGTCGATAGTGTAGAAATGTTCATCAAAACATTTATTGATATAAAAGCACAGTCAGTCAGTGTAATCAAGTTGTCTTCTGGCTTAAGTATGACCATATAAAAGTGGTGCTCGTTAGGTGCTGCTTTACCGTGCCGATGATCATGAAAGACTGTTTGCTTTTGAGCAGGCAAAACAACTTTCTCCCAATCGATCTTCAATCCAGTTAGTGTTTTTAATTTGTATATATGGCTACTATGTATATAGCATGAAAACTGAGAGTGGTTGGTGTCAACAATTTTCGATTAAAGCTGTCTCTGTGCAAATAAAATGTATATATTTAAAAATAAGAAAAAAAAATGTTTTTTGTAATGATTATCAAAAAGACTATATCATCGTAATATGATGTAACAACACACCGATTAACTAATTTGAATATGATCGCAATCATTATACTTATATGGCTACATAGATTGATTAAAAAAAGAAAAGAAATTTTTGGCACTACATAGGAACATTTATGTCAAGTTTGCCCGTCCGTACGTTAATTAAACACAATTTTTGCCGCGAGGGGCAATAGAGCGTTAGGTACATTACATAGTAATGATCGCGAAAAAAAAACGATCATTGACTGCAATTTACTGCTGTAATTTTAATAGAATATTGCTAATAATTCTAATTCACTAGTTTTATAAAATGTACTTAGCTCAACATTTTGCAATTTAACCGGTTAGTTTTATTATTCTATATAAGTATACGATATCTATTCACGTTTTCGTCATCACACGAGGAATTTTAATCCAAGCTATAAACATTTGATTTGATTACATTAGATGGAAAATACAACAAACAGTAACATTGATCAATAATTGATCGAAAATCATTTATTGAAAATGTATTTGACAAAACACTGCAATACTTGAATTCCTATATTATGATAATCTATAATAATATAAATAAAAATAGATATGAAGGTAAATTGTGTTACTGATCGGTATGCAAATTTAATTCAAGATTATGGAAATTCAATTTAGAGCTTTAGACCTAAAATTTAAAAAATAGAACAAATCGAACAGTTTCTTTTCATACCAGCTTAATAGTTTTTCGACAGTAAATGACGATTTCGATTAATTGTTCTTAACGATTTTTCTTTTTTTGAGAAATCTATCAAAAACATTTCTGATAAATAACTTTTTATATATTTTTGAGCTCTTTGAAAACACTTTTCTATGTAGACAATAAGCTTTTGGTGAAAATTAATTTTTTTTTGATATTATTTCAACTCAATCGAACTAAATCAATCAAATTAAACAGTGGCGAGGCGTAAACTATCAGGCTGAATAGAGAATTGTAAAAATCCAGAAAATTATTATTATTTTGAATAAAATGGTTCAAAAATTTGCACAGCTACACTTCTACAAAATTGAACGAAAATGCACAACTGAACTTATTTTAACAAAATAATTATTGGAAAATGTTAAACGAATATTTTTAATATTTCTTTTGGATATTTTATAAATAAGATAAAATATATGTGAAGCATATAAAAAATTCTAGTTGATAAAGCCAAAAAACAAAATCTGTATGCAACATCAAAAATTAATAGGACTCAACAGGCCGCTTTTATGCTCTTTAGGGTTAATATGATAATTGATAATCAATACAAATTATAACAAAACTTACTTTGTTATATTTAAATTGAAAATAAATACCATCTCGTTAAACAAAACAAAATGTTAGTAATTTAGTAAAAAATAGTGCTTCACACCAATGAACATTGATTGATGATCGTAAAGCTATTCAAAACTAAACTTATGTAGGTACGCAATGCGATTATATTACAAAGAAATGTAAAAAAAAAATTATTTCACCATAAATAGATCAAAATCATTTAATTACAAATTATCTGCAATGCAAAATTTATTGGTAAATAATTTAGGTTACGATTTTTTTCATGTAAACAAAAAAACCAACTCCAATATGTATGTACAAAAATAAAACTGTAATTATGTTTTTTTTTTACAAAAGTAAGTACTTCTTAAGATCATTGGTATGTACTGTACATATATATATGGTATTAACTTATGCAATTCAAGTAAATTGTTGAAATGTTGCACCATCGATAGCGTTCACAACTTTACAGCCGGTTAAACACAGAAACAATCGTTTTTTTTTTTTTTCCAAGTAAAATTATAAAGTCAGCGACATTTTTATAATATTTAAGTGGATTTTTAAATACAACAACAAATAAATACGTGATGATGACTGCAATAAGAAAATCTGATTATCACCCAAGGTTGTTGATGTTGTTGATATTTAAATGTTTCAGTTGTATTTTCTCACCATAATGGCCGTACGCAAAAAAGTACGCAAAAAAAAAAAAAAAAAGACTTTAAGCCGACAAAAAAAATCGCTTAAAATTAAACTATGAACTCTGTAAATGGCACAAGAAAAATTCATTCATTTGTGTCTTTAAAAAGTTTGGCATACAAATAATCTTCTCATTAAATTCTTTGGTATTTATGCAGATTTGAAATTTTAAGATGCATTTTTTGACATATGCCTACTATTTTATTATTTACTAAAGACGTCATGTCAATGCATTCCATTGGTTCGATTCCTTTTTCAGTAAAACAACTAGGTATGTGGGTAGGTAAAGGTTATCCAGATCCAGATTATATATTCAAATGTAAATAGATCGAAAGAACATTAAGTTTCAAGTATTTATGGAAAATATTGTGAGTGTCAATTTTTTATATGTTGAAAAAAGATACTTAACCGACTTGGAATAATGAAAGTTGATTACCGATATTTGACTGTGATTAAATTCTAACATTCAGTCAGCGGTACCGAAATGGTGGTACGCATACCATCGGTGGTAAATTTAAAAAAAAAGTTTGTCTTACGCAATAAATATACATATAACCAATTTGTAATCTTTTTGCTACTTCAATTACTTTAATACGAAAATGTTGTCCCAAATGATAATTACATTAATACTACGGCAATATTTATCTTCGATTGAAAAGTGACTATTGTTGATTAGTATCTTTGAAAAAGCGCCAAGGATAATCTAATCTAGGATTTTTTTCATGTGAATCTAAGTATTATGCTCACATAAGAAGTGGCAACACTGGTTTGAAGTCGCCTCATTCATTTTAAAACAAAATGCAACAAAATCTAGGAAAATTTGGATATTCTTATGAACTTATTGCATCTTTGAAGAATAAATACAGAACAAAATTAACAATAGAGCAGAATTTACGTTTACAACAAATTGAGCCAGACATAAAGAAGTTGATATCTCGAAGACAGACTTAAGTTTGACATTAAATTTAATTTTTTTTTTTGTGGTACTAAAATTTTTCAATTTTTGTGTGGATGGTATATACGTTCATTAAATGGTTGTGAACCGCTGAACTATCGTTTAATATTTGCATCATTGTAGATATACCTAATGCCATCATTTTTTATTCGAAATCTAATAGTTTACATTATCGACACTAATAATCCGAATTAGGTACCCAAAATGATGGTCCTAATTATAGACATTTGCAAAAAAAAAAAAAAAAACATTTTAAAAATGATTAATAAATTTAATTTTTATTATGTATTTATTAGCGGTCCCGAATTATGTGCCTACCTTACCCTATCATCTTCAATAAATTTACATTGAATAATCTTTGGATCAGGATTCATAATGTAAACTTTAAACTTTTTACGCTTTTAAATCAACAAAAACTCACTTAAATCTTAATAAAAAAAAAAAAAATTTAAAACACCTGATTGATGTAGTACCTACCTATCTTCGCCAAACTTATAATAGCAATAAAACGCCAACATAGGTATGTATATCGATTAAATAATTGTCTTACATAACGTGGAGAAGATTTAAATATTTCAATATAACAAATTACTTGTTTTTTTTTTTTATTTATAAAATATTTTAATATTATTTATGCACCTTTTTTTCCACAAATAAAATATTCAACAGTAATTTATTACACAATTGGTGATTCAAGATGATACCTCAAATATTTTCCAAAAAAAAAGAAAAATAAATTTTATGATTTTATGATGCTTTTACCTACCTAACTAATTAGGAAGAAAGAAACGAAACGCACACACACACACTCCCTTATGAATTAATTATTAACAATAAATAAATAACACCATCAATCACACATAGATCACACAATAATTTTGATTCGTTGTTTTTTCTCTTACTTCCAGGTAATTGTTCACTATTCCATTATTTAAATATCATCATCACTTTTTTTTTTAAATGAATGGATATTGAATCTTCGAGACACTTGGCGTATATGGTCACTCTCTATGTCTATGGTGATATGACTTAACCGTGCGCAAACATTGTTCAATTGTGAATTTCGGTGATGTCTATTGAAAGTGAAACTATACACAACAAGAAGTATAATGGAAAAAAATCACAAAATATATTTCGGCGCATTGCGACCATGAATTATTACTAAATTATTTTTCGTTTATCGTCATTACATTACTAAGTACAATTCGAAAAAGTCTCTCTTCTTTCTCAATTTTGTGGGTATGTTGTATTTGGAATTTTTTTGATTTAAATCGATAAGTATGGATAGGTAGGTTTTGTCACCGATCGCACGTACACACAATTGGTTAATAATAATAATATCCGTGCCGATAAGGTAAGGTAGGTATATTTAAGAGAGTTTTTAAATGCATATAAGTAGTAATGATAATGTTATAAAAAAAAACCAGTTTATGCAATACAGGCATTTTTTTTTTTTTTTGGAAAACAATTTTTAGAGTAGATGTCAGTCAAATTACAAAATAAACAAAGTGATATTTATGTGGAATGCGTGACTGACTTAGCGATCGTTTAATATACTCACTTTAGTCCAACCTGTTGAATAGTTTTCTAATCGATCATAAATCAACCATAAAAAGGTCTCTGTGTAAGCTGATTTAACCCTAAAGCGCAAAACAATTGTACTTTTAAATTGAACGCGTGCTGAATTTATCTAATATTGATAATGCGGTCGAAATATTGAACACATTTTTCCTATAATGCGGTTTTTTTTTACGAATGTTCACTGCCTGCGCATAATTTTAAAAATAGCTACCAGCAGCCATTATGCCTAACTATCCTTAAATTAAAATTACAAGAATAAAATATTATTTTAATAATTGTGCGGTTTTGTTACCACTGAATATTTATTTATCTCATTGATATGACGACGTCTTTCTTGTGAGTGTGTGTGTGGAAATGCAACACTGAAAACCTTACAAATGCATTTTTTTTTAAATCCAAAATTTAAGTTTTCAATTTAAAAAAAATATTACGTAAGTTAAAAAAACAAATTACTTTAAATGATTTAAAATTACGAAACACCCTATTGCCATTAATTAATATGGAATCGCGCATTACTTTTTTCAATTTAAATTTGCAAGCAATGAAATACATATTTTGCAATAAATTAATATTTCTTCAATAACCCAGACTCACGTTTAAAAGTGTAATTGCCCCCCAAAGGCAAACAAATTTTTGCAATATACCACCAATCACATATGCATATGTAGAAAAAAAAAGTTGCTCCTAATTATTTTTGTATTAATTAAGAATTATGATTATGATTATCGAGTAATTTCGCACTATTTTTGAGGAAAGTTAAATTGCCAGTTTTTAGACATCTAGATTATGTAGCCACTTAGAAATAGAAAATCTAACTTGTGTGCTTCTTATACAAGTAATTCACAATGTTTAATGGCTCTTATATCATTTTGCAACAAGGTCGCTTGGTGTAGTTTTAGTTGGATTTTAACATAAATATAGCAAATGCATAATAATTGTTAACAACAAATTGCTATGAAAAAAGTCATTAACAAATCAGGTATGTATGTATATACAGTAGAACCTCGTTAATCCTGACTAATTGGGACTCTAAATCGTTCGGATTAAAACAAATTACCTAAACAATAAGTAAATGAAACAATAAGGAAAAAACATTTTTTTCATTTTTTTAAGAAATGCAAAAGAGAAAGAAATCAATTTGCTTACATGTTATTTATGTACATAAGTCGTACAATTTAACTTTAAGCTATGCAGAACATGACGGTCAACGTCAAGCCTCATGCTTACTCACTCTCTCACAAAAATAATAGAAGAGCGTTAAATGTGTAGTTTGAAAGCGTTTCGGATTAGTTTGGTTCTACTGTATTGAGGTAATTGAATAAATCGGAGTAGAGTATGGCGCAGGCATTCTTCAGATTTGAATTTAGTAATTTTTATGATTACCTATACGTATTGAACTCATTTATGTATGACCTTCGATTGTTTTTGTGTTTTGCTGTACTTTTATTTTTACATGAATTTGGCAATTTTGAAAAAAATCGAAAGGTTTTTTTTTTCTTCTTCTTTGCTAACTCGTAGACGACTAATGTAGATATAAAATGCGCTAATAAACTCAACAAACAATGACAAAATAGCTTTTAATGGTACAATAAGTTGATTATTTGCTAAAGTTATCGTGTATAATTTATTTTTGATGTTGTCTATCTATTTTAAGCTCTATACCTAATTGTAATATGTTGTGGCGTTACATGCAATTAAACCTTGGGTTCACGTAAATTTAATTCCTACCAGTAAATAATAATCATTGTTCGTCAAACAAATTAATTATTGGAGTTTAGGTAAGATTACCAATTTACTTCGTTACTGATTCACATTCGGACTACTCTTTCTACATGTGCTACCGCATTATAAAAATATCAAACAAAAAATAAGAAGAAAAATTAAATAAAAGAAAGACTAAAAAAGATGTTTGCTAGAAGCAAAAATAAGAATAAAAAAAAAATTGGAAGTAAAAATATAAATCAATTAATTAGCACATAAAGAAGTAAATAAATCAAATATATGTACACAGTAAAAAATCTTCATTGAAAATTTTAACAATTATAATAGTAAACAATTTTAAGCCATGATTTTTACATGATAATTGTAAAATTCAATGTTTATTCGAGTTCATTCTTTAAAATTGCTTGATACTACTGAATTGCAGTACTAGCGAAAACACAATTTTGTATAAATTAACTTTTAAATCAACCAGCAATAATAATCCAGTAAAATTATGCTATTTTATAGTTAATAATACCAATCGTATAGTAAATTTTAATATTTTAGGATAAAATGTAATTTTTAATGGTAAGGTTACTACTGTCAATGGAATTCGTACAATTGATATTACAATAATTCCATAATCAGAGGTCAAACTTTGATCGGTGAAATTGCAGAAATCAGGGTACAAATTCTAATTTTGTTTTGATTCTACTCCTATAGCGTTCTCATAAACGAGTAAAATTTAATGAATTTTTTTTTACTGTGTAGGTACATAAGGTTCATGTCTTTCTTCCATAGATAACACTTATCAAATAATTGATCATATAAATTCCCAAATGATGGTTATGGAATGCCACTCTTACAGCTCCCTCCTATAATCATATCGCATTAAAAGTCATTAAATTACTTAATTGGACATAAATAATAATTTCATTCGAAAAAGTCGCCCAACTGACAAGTCTTCTTCTTATAGTTTTTAATAGTACCTATAATATGTAACAATAAGTAGTTCATTTATCTAGATTAAACTAATAAGACACTGATATTTATCTCAGACCATTAATATTTAATGAATTTTGTTTTTTTTTTTAAATTCACCGATGCAGAAATCCTAAATGGTTTTTGGTTTTACTTTATTAAAACAATTAAATTAATTAATTTTTAATTTAACAACAATTTCTTAAATGATAATTTCCACAATGTTTAAAAAGCTAAATTTTATTTGTCAACCAATCCACAAGTGGCCAACAAGAAAAAACACAATGAGTTTCGTTCCTCCCATAAGCGAATTTCAGAGAGAAGAGTGGAATTCAACGCGAAACAACTGTTTCCATAGTAAAAATGTTTTTGTAGGATTCTATCTGTTCATACTTTTGTATGTTCCGCCAAATTATTATTTGGCACAACTGACAACGCCCAAATGTATGTATTTGTAACTGGACGCGTCCCCTTTTACATTGTCTCTATAGTTTTTAATAAAATCAACAACAACAAATCGAAATGTGAGGTGCTCATTTGTCAATGGCAAACTGGAAATATGGAAATGAAATCATAACTACCAGTAACGACCTCTCTGTAATGAATAAATTACTAACCCAATGATTGAAAGTAAATTTAGCATCACAGAGCTTTTGATGTTTTGTTATTTGATCAAATGTGCTTTCTAACCGGGCATTTTGTTAAAAACTTTTTAAACATTCGGCAAGTTATTTTTAATTAATCAAATAGCGATATAAATTACAATTAGAGTTCAGTTCGTTGTTGATCCTTCCATTCTTGTTTAATGAAGTCAGAAACCTTTTCACCAATCATAATACAAGGAGCGTTCGTATTTCCACTGACAATTTTCGGCATTATACTGGCATCAGCAACTCTCAATCCTTTGACACCATGCACTTTAAGTTGGGAATCCACTACAGCTTCCTTATCGGTGTTTGGTCCCATTTTATTTGTTCCAGTTGGATGATACAAAGTAGTTGACATGTGCGTGGCGTAGCATTTCCAATATTGATCAGTGTCAAATATTAAATTACTACAACCCCAAATGTTTGGTTTAACGAATTCTGGCTCTTCCTTTTTGAAGGCTGCCGTATTAAACATTTTTCTAATAATTCGAATTGCTCGAACAATCGTATCGACATCTTCTGGTTCACTGAAGTAATTTGGATAAATTTTTGGTGGATCAAATGGATCATTGCTTCTCAGTTCAATTTTTCCACTAGATTTTGGTGTCAGTAGAACTAAAGCTATCATACCAATTGCGTGCCTCTCATTTGCTTCTATCACAGATTGTACTATTCCATCTTGATAGCCGTACAACGTAAAAAGTTGCCTAACAAATGGATCTTGTTTTTTAAAATATATATATTGATGTTGGATATCTGGATAGGATGGATCATTAACGGTGCTAAGCATGGTCATCATGTGCGTGACACCGGTTCCTGAGAAATGGCCGGTTTTATTAATTGTGTATTGAAAATATTCATTTAGCATTTCTTCTGTTGAATATGGTTGATCTAATTGTTTGTTAAGCGTAAAAATGTATGGTACGAAGAGATGATCTTGGAGATTTTGGCCAACGGGTAGATTTTTGATGACATTAATGTTAAACTTTTCCAAATGACTCTTCGGTCCAATACCAGAATTCATAAGGATCTGAGGTGAATTTAAAGCACCAGCTGATAATATAACTTCTTTACGTGCCTTGGCAGTTATTTGGTTTCTGCCACTTATTTGAAATGTTACTCCTCCAACTGACATGTCACTGTTAAAGTCAATAGAAGTGACATGTGCATATTTGACAATGTGCAAATTTTTCCTATTTTTGGCTGGCATTAGAAATGCTTTTGCTGCACTGAATCGAGTTCCTCGATAAATCGTGTTCTGACCAGTCAAAACTCCAAGATATTCGTTTGCGTTTATGTCCTTCAAATGTTTATAGCCTAGCTCAACGGCACCTTGTATGTACATATCTTTTATTGGACTTTCCCACTCAAATGTGTCAACTTTAAGTGGTCCACCTACACCATGATGCTGTTTATCAGCTGCAATATGTGACACTTGATTGTCTTCTGATTTCTTAAAATATTCCAAAACATTATTCCATCCCCATGTCGGATTTCCTAGCTGTTCCCAGTAATCATAGTCACGGCGATTTCCTCGAGCATACACCATCGCATTAAGAGCACTGGAACCACCTAATGCCTTGCCGCGGGGCCAGTAATTTCCATTTTTCATGCCTTTACAGCCATTATCCCACGATTCTGTAAAGTAACCCCAATCGATTGACGTATTCTGATTATGAAAGAAAAATGCTGGAATCTAGATTAGGAAGAAATTAGTTATCTTTTTTTTTCTACCGAAAATCCTATTCCAATTACCTCAGATTCTATCGGTGGATCACCGCCGGCTTCTAATAGAAGTACTTTCCAGTTTTCATTTTCACTTAATCGACTAGCCACAACAGATCCAGTCGATCCAGCTCCAATTACGATAAAATCATATTCCTCAAGGCCTAGAAACAATTTTTTTTAATGTTTACTACAAAAAGCCTATAAATATTGATAGAAATTTCTAATTTTACACTTTTTGTTTACATTGCTTAATACATACCAGATAACCTTAAGCCATACCCAATATTTCTCTTATCAAATTAATTTTCGTCAATGCGTCCATGTATAAATAGCATTAACACGTATGCAAATGTATGTTATCAAAAGTATGATAACAAGTTATGTAAAATCGTCTTACTAGAGAGTTAAGAATAATTTAAATTTTACCTTTTTCAACTGCTGTTGGTCCATAATCTTTTGGCCACATATCTGGCGGTGAAATTGAGCATTGAGCTGCAAATATGGTTTGCAGGAATAAGGCTAACAGTTGATTTGCCGGACCGACACTTTGAGCTGCACACGCTGAGGTCAGTACGTCCATTTTTTAATTTTTTCTAAAAAAAACATTTTCTTATGGAACATCAAATTAAATGGAAAAACAATTTATACGAACCACTCCTACTATGGAAATAATTCACTTTACAGGCGCTTAAGTATCACTTAAATTGTAAAAATAAAAATTTGCTAAAAGCTCAAATTAATTGTTACGACCGCACACAAACGTGCCCGACAAATTTCTGAACATAATCTAAAAATTTAAAATTCATATTAACATCTAATCTGTTAGACACTCAACCATTATTTTTAATTATCGCCATATGATGGTGATACCTATATCTTAATGTCAATGGTTAAATCCCCCCTCTTATTAGTTATGGTAATTATACATTATATGTAACACGTAAAAGTGTTAGTTTTTCTTATCCACCCTAACACCAATAACTTTACAGTTATGTAGTTTCAAAATAATCGGCAATCATTTGCGGATTTTCAATTTGACAAAAAGAAAAAATTAAGCCCTAGACAGAGATGGAAAAATACTTTTTGGTTTAAGATCTGTCGACCGACAGCCTTTATGTAAAGGGACAACTTTTGCGATTTTTCAAAGACGCAGGATGTTAGAAGTTGTTAAAATAGAAATGTTTCAGCAGGGATTTTGTGTTTTTTTGGAGTTCTTTGACTGGCCGCCATATTCTTAATCTTAATACTATGGAAAGTTCAAATACAGTTCTTATGATTTTTCAAAAGATTTTTTATTTATCTAAAAAAAATATAAAACTAAAGTTCAATATGTTGTTGATCACTCCATTCTTGTTTAATGAAGTCGGAAACTTTTTCACCAATCATAATACAAGGAGCGTTCGTATTTCCACTGACAATTTTCGGCATTATACTGGCATCAGCAACTCTCAATCCTTTGACACCATGCACTTTTAGTTGGGAATCCACTACAGCGTCCGTATCGGAATTCGGTCCCATTTTATTTGTTCCAGATGGATGGTACAAAGTAGTTGACATGTGCATTGCGTAGCACTTCCAATATTGATCAGTGTCAAATATTAAATTAGCACAACTCGATAGATTTGGTTGAACGAATTCTACGTCTGCCTTTTTGAATGCCGCCGTTTTAGACATTTTTCTAATAATTCGAATTGCTCGAACAATCGTATCGACATCTTCTGGTTCACTGAAGTAATTTGGATAAATTTTTGGTGAATCAAATGGATCATTGCTTCTCAGTTCAATTTTTCCACTAGATTTTGGTGTCAATAGAACTGAAGCTATTACACCAATTTCATAGACTTCATTTGCTTGTACCATAGACCGTATAATTTCATCTTGATATCCAAACAAAGAAAAGAGATGGCTCACTAGTGGATCTTGTTTTTTGAAATAGAAATAGTGATATTGAATGTCTGGATAGGATGGATCATTAACTGTGCTGACCATGGTCATTATGTGCGTAAGACCGATTCCTGAGAAAAAACCTGTTTTGTCTATTGTATATTGAAAATATTCATTCAACATTTTTTTTGCTGAATATGGTCCATCCATTGGTTGGTTAAACGTAAATATGTATGGTACGAAGAGATGATCTTGGAGATTTTGGCCAACGGGTAGATTTTTGATGACATTAATGTTAAACTTTTC
>JANSTT010019878.1:0-10550 GCA_026745375.1 Platyura marginata
TAATTTCTCTAATATTATTGATCTTAATTTATCTGGAATAATTATTCTGTCATCTAAAAAGACTATATCATCATTGACTGTGATATTATTCCTTATTTTAAAATAATTTTTTATAATCTCAGGTATCTTTGTTTTATCATTGGGCCATCCAATTAAATAAATTTTCTTTAATTGCATTATTACCTGATCATCTGCAGATTGTTTTTTTATTTTTTCAAGACTGGCATCTGTTAGGAATATTTTCGATCCTTACAATGTACGCAGCCATTTAGTACAGGGTAAATCAGTCAAAATATATGTGAAATGAAATGTCAAAACCCTTTTTTGCTTACCATTCAATTCGTTGTTTCGTTATTTAAGATTATTTTGATAAATTATGTAATGGTTTTATTTTCAGAAAGTTTTTTTTTTGTTGCATATTGTGAAACTATCCATACTTTTTTCCATCCTTACACATCTTTAACGGGAGGACCTTGCACATTTAATATATTTCGATCAAGATCTTCACAAATCATTGCATTTCTGGCGCACATTTACATTAGGTAAAATTTTTTTTACGAGATCCTTTTCTTTCATTTGATTTACTAAGAAACACAATTTAAATGTTTGTTTACTATAAAATTACAATTTTCGATCACCAAAAAGTAATCGGAAATTTTCCGACAGAAATTATCGAACAATACGTTCAATCATTTTGGATCTTAAATTTCCGACAGTTCCAATAATTTTTGATTCGGATTTGTATTCAGTCATACCACTCCAGGGTTTTGTTTTAAAGAGTCTCGACCAGGGTTTAAAACTTATGCAGTAAAGTCATATTTATATTGACCTTTGACCTTAAACATTTATCAACATCAATATGTATATGTATGTATGTATTATATAAATACACAAAACTCGAACAATTAACTGTTTACAAATTAGACATAAAAACGTTCTATTTATTTACTTTTCTGAAGAAAAAAAAAGCTCAAGAAAAATCAATAGCAAAAAAAAAATTTTATTCACCCTCTGCGATGTTACATCTTAGTATATTATATAGAAATAAGCCAAGTAAATAAATATCGCAATCTTTTATATTGCGGCTATATTATATGCCTACCAGGTGAAAAACAAAAATAATTGCTATTCGGTAATATTATATGGCCATATAAAATCAAACGAGACTTTCAAATATACCAATTAGATATTCAAGATTTTTTTCTTTTTTGTAAGTACATATATAAGTAATAACATTTTTAAGATCTCAACAGTATAAAAGCTTTTTCTTTGATTTTGAATTTTACTTAATGGCGTATTTACGACACGTATAGAAAGTTTTAACAATTGTAAAGTACCTACCTCCTATTTGAAGACCTAAGACGTTTTAAATTTTTTTTTACTTATTTATTTATTTTTTTTAAAAACAAAAAATAGAATGGAAATTTTTATAGATTTTCGTAAATTTAATTTTAAAGGATTAGCCAGAAAAGCCTGAAAAATGATTTAAGTGTTATGTGATACAGTGCAGGTGTGCAGGTTGTTTTAACCATTCTTTTACTCATTTTTTAGGTAATTTGTTTTAAACCGGACAACCCAGAGAGCCCAGATTAACGATATTCTACTGTATAAAGCGAGTGCAGTGACAGTCTGAGTAATTTTTTATTTTAACTTTCGGTTCTTAGCGATTTTCACAGGATTTTGTTAGAAAATCGAAAAAAATGTATAAGAATGGGTAAAAAGTTTAGATAGCAAAATAAAATCACTCATAATGGCCATTGAACGGAAAATAATATAAAAATTTGCATGCGCCTTTGTGTATTATGAAAGAAACTCGAAGAGTATTAATGCAGATGTATTCAGAAAATCTGATTTTCTTTAAGGTAAATGTACATATCGTCATTGCGCCAAGAAAAAACGCTTTGTGAACATTTTTGAATTTTTGTTTTCAAAGCCCTTTTTCATGGCACAACGACTTTATACCGCCATAGGTATACATACCTATATCCGCGAGACCTACAGTAAAATCTATAAAATAAGAAATTAACTATAACAACTAAAATCCAGGTTTTTGATTTAATTAATAAAATCAAATAAATTGGTTTATATTCAGATAAACCACCTTCAGCTGTAAGATTGCAAAGTAGGTTTTTTGAGTTTTTTTTTTACAATTTTTATAAAGAGAACTTAAATATTATTTTTAAAAATAAAATCGGAAAATAAAAAAGTTACGGAATATTAAAAATAACAAACCTCTTCAGTATTGGCGGATATGTACGTTTACCTTAGGGAAGAAATTTTCAAATCACAACTAGGTTAATGAGATATTTTATATTAAATTTTCAAATATAAGAGAAGTACAACTTGCCAGGTAGAATTTTTATTTAACGTAATGATTTTTTCAAAAATGTAAGTACCTTCGTCTTCATTAAATGTTTCGCTTCGTCCCTGATACCATACAAATTTATAAAACCAACTTTAATTTATTATAAAATCGTTTGTAAAGTACCTACTCGTTTAAGTAGAGTTTTTTTTTAACTTAATCATAAATATCCTGTAGAAGCTTATATTGTTCAGTTTATGGATAATTTCATTAGATCCTTTGGTACATAATATCTCTGTAGTCTGTACCATATACATATGTAGCTGTATCTAAATCAAAATCTTTTTATATATATTCTATTAGGATTATATGATCCTATTTACCTACCTACTTAATATGCAAAAAAAAAACTATTTTACAAAGTACCTACCTACGTATAAAGTTGACTGGCTTAACCTAGACCTAGAGCTTTATAGTCTGGTTCAATCTTGTTAAAAGAAATTGCTGTCATATATGTAGCCGAACATATTGTTAAATCTCCATTTTAAGTTTTATGAAAAATATATTTTCATAAAAAAAAAATTGTCAATTTCTATCTAAGTGTGTAAAGAGGGATTGGTGGATAAATACCAACATATAGACATATACATATATACATTTATATGTATTGTATTTATAAGTACCACAATTACATATGTGAAGGACAGAATTTATGCATAATAAATAATAATATGAGCGAAATCAGATTCTGTATCGATAAAAAAAAAATCCTCCTCATACATATTAGTTTAACATTAAATAAAGGAGAAAAACCTTTTTTCCCAAATTTTCCTTAACTTGGTATTATTATTCGTAATGGTTCTTGATTTTTGGGTTTAATTTGATGCCATAAAAATACAAATTCATATTACCTACATATATCATATCAGTAGCGAATTATCGAAGAAATTTGGGCTCATGGTTCAGGGGGCCCATTCAAACATCCAAAGCACAAAGCATTTTTTTTATTGAAATTCGTATGTGATATAGAAATTCCGACTTTTCTATATTTGAGAGTTACAAACTATGATCAATTATCATTAAATTTTAATTCGTCTAAAATTTCACTTTTAATAGAAAGAATCGATAAATTGTTCAAACGATCATCCCACATGGTGTTACGCAAATAATTTTTTATCAAGTTTAACTTTGAGTGTGATCTTTTATCCAAAACGTTAGTGTCAAACATACCAGAATGCATGCGTAATAAGACATCGAGATTGGGAAAAAGTGGTTCAAAGATGATCATTGAACATATTGTACACCGATTCATGATTTAATTTAGTATTAAAGGTAAAATGATTTTTTTTTAAATTTTCTTTCTCATTCTCAGGATTGGATGGTTGGGATATTTTTGAGAATATGTTCATTTTTTATTTCCATTATATATTTGAAATCATTGTTGTGATTTTTCAATTCTTCATGAGCTGAAATGCTTCACGATGTTTTATCCCAAAGATTAAATCAAAAGATTCACATAAATGGCGACGAGCAAGGAAAGGGCCCACAAGAAAATTTGGCACCAGGGCCCACCAAGCCAATAATCCGCCACTGTATCATAACCGACTTGTTTGTGGTAAATTTGTTTATGGCAAAAAATATTTCAAAAGTTTGAAATTCTATATTTTTAAGTAAAGTATTTTCTGGGTGCCCATCGTTTGGAAAATTTTTAATTAGAAATATTTTGATGAAATTTTTCTAGCCTTGAGGTATACTTGAGAAACAAAAATTGAGAAAGTATAAATACAGCCTGTAGGTATACTTGCTTAAGGAATTAAAATTAAGAAATTATAAATGGAAAATATTTTTATAATTGGTGTTATTTAAATGGATAAAGAAATGAAAATGGAACCAGAAACTATTTTTGACGATGAATTTCGTTCCTCTTTCGTATTAATTGAATATTGCCATTAGTTTTTATGCCCCTATGATGTTAAACAAAAGGTATTATAATTTGGGTGCGAAGTTTCATATTCATGAAATTTTTAGTCGAAATTAGTCCGTCCCGTCCGTGATCAAGATTCCGGCTAAAAACAGTTTATCAAGCAGTCTTAGAGTAAGATCTTCATTGTTTTTCAGACAAGGCTGGGTTACTGTGTAGACCAAAGATTTCATTAATAGACCAAAAAGTTCCACGACTAACCGTTATAACAATCAATTTAATATAATTTTTATGGTTTTTAATCATTTACTCGAAAAATATTTGGATAATGAAAAAAATTAATATAACAAAAAATATAGAGAATCAAGTTCCACGATCTACCGTTATGGCGCTGCAATCAAATTTAAATAATTACACATCCGGTTATATTGTAATCAGCGTAGCCAATTATTTCTTTTTTACTGGTTTTTTTAGTCTTTCAGGATGTCGTTTTATCGTTCTCTTTCAATTTTCTCCAAATAAACTTTTTTTGCAAGTGATGAATTGTGAAGTGTATTTGCAACACAATATAAATTGTAAGAAAAATTTAGGAGTTAAATTGATTTGAAAGGCTTTCACACCATTTAAGTTATTATGTCTTAGGAATAATAACCCTAAGCGTTTATTTTTATAGTTGGTGTTACCTGAGCTTACACAGCATTACCACAATTACTAAAATTTTACTATAGATTTATAATAAAATCATAATATTTAATATCTATAAGCGCTAAAATCTACATTTGTTTTATTTCCAAAATTAATGTTCTACAAGTTAAGACATTTCCTAACCATTTAACATAAATTACCATAATAGGATATACCAACAATATTCTATAGCGAAAAAAAAACATTAGGCTTTAGGCACGCACACGAAGCACAAATTCACCAAAATCTTTGTTGCTGGTACATTAAAACGCAAGAAAATATATAAAAAATGTCACATTTTCGTAGTATCAAAATCAATTTAGTGGTTCCATTTAGAAGACATTTTTATTTCCCAAATAAATCAACTCCAAAATGAATAAAACAAAGTTAAATGTCAACAGAGGTGTGTTTTTATATCAGTTTTTTTTTAAGAATTAAGAACTAGCATAGCGTGTCTGGCATTATCATTAATATTTTTCCTAGTTGGAAAGTAAAAAAAAAATGATTTAATCTATTTACTAAATGGACATTGAACTGAAGGGAGTAATTACTCAACTAAAATGTGTTCCTTCTACTTCATTGAAGTAGTCTCCTATCTGGGGACCGATGATCCTTGTGATCAAAAATGTATCGTAGTTCTTATTGGCCTCGGAGCCACAATATAGAATAATGACTATGTAGGGATTAGTTCATTGCTATTGAAAAAAGTTCATGAAAACAATCGAGACAATCATTAAGAATATCGAAGTATAGTGATGATCAAAAAATAATTTGTTAAAAAGCTGAGCATCGAATAACTGAACTGCAAAATCAACTTTGTTGGATGTACGTAAATGAAATGAGATCATAAACAAAAAATAATCACAAAACTTTAGAAAATACTAATTAAGCGAAAAATGTATAAATTCGTTATAGCAATCTCGTACGACACACACGATGATCATGTGTCTTAATTCTTGCACGAGCTGTATCTTGTAAGCTCGTAAATCAAGATCTTTTCGCAAAATTTTCCATAAAGTGGATAGAAACAGTTAAAATTGCTGTGCATGATGGCGAATCGACTCATTCGGGTCCTCCTCAACACTACCTTCTACAGCAGCAATAGCTTCTTCGGTACGCACTTTGTATGACGTCTCTGCGAATGCGTATTATTAATTAGATATTAGAGTATGCGTGGTGCAAAAACGATCCCTAGTTATTCGAATTAATTTCTCGGATGGGCGATTATGCCGACCATAAAATGGCCGTAGCGCACGGTAAGTTTTAGAAACTGAACAACGACTTTTGAAATTAATTTGCACAATTTGGAAGAGTTGTTCTGGCATAAGTCTATTCATAGTGAAATTGACAATCAAACTGAGCACAAATGACATTCGGGTTGCCCAATATGACCATTATATAACAGTTTAATTCCTATTGGAAAATCAATCAAAGAACCGTTCCTATAACTGCCTTTAAACCGTAAATTGGCAATTTTAAAATGACTACAGCACAAAAAACGGTAGGTACAATAACGTTTTACTGAAATAAATATAAGTAATGCTAACTTCATGCTTACGTTACTTTAACGTAAATATTACCAATTATTAACTTTAACTAAAATTGCTTTTTATATGAGTTATTAAGTTATATGCGCTCTGAGTATTACACTGCAAATTAACTCCGTTGCTATTTACAAGGAAGTTGGTTTTTTACATCTTAGGCCATTCTGAGCCTGATTAACAGTTTTTATAGAAAATGAGACAAAATCGTAACTTGATTGTTCAAATTTAGACTTATTCAAATTAAGTACATAATGCCTGTGTAAATACTTACAGAAGTATATGTACAGTGGCGAACACAAGGCTACGTATAAGTACCAAAAATATTGGCCATTTTTTAACAAATTGATCTGATATCTATATATGCAGTTGCGAACATAAATCTACATACACTTTGTTAAAATGCCAATATTTTAGGTGTATATAGATTTATGTTCGCAACTGCATATATATCAGATCAATTTTTTAAAAAATGGCCAATATTTTGAGTGTACGTAGACTAATGTTCGCCACTGTATACCTATGCTTGTAATTTTATACTTAACAATCATATGTGATAGAAATCAAATAAGCATAATACTTTATTGAGTAAGTATACCTACATTTATAAGCGAGTATGTAGAATTTTATAAAAAAGCAACAAATGCTTTTAGTCGACAATTTTACAAAAACTGGGTTAGGTTGTTACAAACTAGGGCATCAGTACATGTACGTACTCACTTTATCCATATGCATATACGTAGGTATATAAGTATATTTAGATATTTCGCGCTTTTTATTATGTCTCTTCCGCATTTTATGATAAACTTTGAGTTTTTATGTTCCATTTTTCGTTTCAGTCAATTCATATTTTGATTTTATTATCAGATTTTATATTCATGGCTTAATAATGACAATAAAGATATAGAAACTACAAGCGAAAAACGTGGCCAAAAAAAAAATATGAAAAATGTTTTAAAAAAAAAAAAAAAATGTTGGCAAAAACTTCTACAAAAGAATATACTAAATATCCATCATAGATAAATATCTCCCCTTAAGCTTTTATTATCCATAACTATAAGGGAAATAAAAATGTTATTTATATCCGATAATTGTTTAATCAAGTTGTTTTTATTATAACTTTATTTTTTTGTGGTTTCTTATATATAAAGAAAATGTTTAAAATGGTTCTGATCCATATATGTATGTATGTATGGTATGTAAGAAAGTTTTAAGATTAATACGAAATATTTCTGTTATATGTTAGACATGATGACAAGTCACTTTCAGAATTTCATATGGTTTGGGTTTTCTACTTCAACAACATCACTTCGAAGTTTTGTTGGCTTTAACAATTTAATCGACATTTATAGTGCTTTAAGCATAAAATGGAACTTTTCTTATACGAAAAAGTTTTATGAAATTACTTTTAGTGTCTCTTCAATATTTGATTAGAATTTTAAGGTGCGGCCTTAACGAGAACAAGTATACACAGAGTACAAGGAAGTATCAAGAAAAAGTTCCAATTATTGTCTGTTTCTAATCTATTTGAGAGTCTTTAATTTTTTAAATAAATATTAGAACTTTTCGTATTTTAGGTTGTTGTCTTAAAAGATCTTGTATAATTAATTTTACTGCAGCAACAACGTTCTTAACAACAGTATTGAGAGGAGATGTCTTCCTGAATTTATAATTTAAATAATCTTGGGGTTCTTAACCAATTGTGAATGATATTGCAAATCGTTTTCGACTATGCAAACAATTCTTACAAAAGAAGAAATTTCTTATGTATAAACAATTTTTTTCGTTGAATATGACCTTTTCAAAGCTTTTTTGTAGACCCAAAAAGAAAATGTGATGTTAAGATTTTAAAGTGTAATTTAATGTAGTTACAGTTAAAATCAATTGTATCGTATAAATAGTTCTAGCGAATTATTATTAACAAATTGAACAAAATTTCAACGATTCAAGTAATTTAAAGATTGATCATGATTAATTAAGTAAAATAGGTATATATGTAATAGTTAATAAAAAATAAGGTCTGATCTAAAATTAAAAGTTATGTAGCTGAAAATTTGGCTACCCACGGGAAATCATTTAATATTCAATGGTTGATGTTTTCTTGTGCACAACATTATCATAAAGAAATCCCTTTTTCGTCTTTGACATTTCTTATTCAAATGTCAAACGTTATTATTTATGGCAAATAAAATTTTTATTAAAACCATGGTTTGACATCATTTACTTTTAAATTGAATAAAAAGTCTTTCGAAAGCCAAGCACAATATGTTTTTTTCTTTGGTATGGAATAAGAAATCTTAAAATCTGTTTGTCCCAAAATGAATGTAAATCAATAAGAGCCAAGGATATAATATTAATATTCATACAATATGTATATTGTATATATACGATGTTTAGAGTTGTGATGAACTGAGCGTTTTTTACATTGGTTCAGTAAGGGTATGTCGATATTGAATACATAAGTTATTAAGATTGTCACAACAATTAATGTTTATTTACGTATTTATGTAGGTCAACTATAACTTTATTTTAAGGTTTTTCAATAACATTTATGCGTCATTCCGATAAAATATCTATTAAAGCTTTGTTAATTTCGAAAAATACGAATAGACATCACATTGTGGTTAATAAAATTAAATTTTAAATCTAAACAAGTATTTCAAAATAATAATTTCCATTTTCATCCATCCGTATAGTCAAAGTACCCAAATCCTTCACCACTTGACCCTTATTTAATTTTCAACAATACTTTAAAGACAACTCAAGGTGTCTTCATTGGATTTACATAGATTAATTTATTTAATTCACCAATTAGCTTTAAGTTAATTAATGTACTCTCTGCCAAATGGAATTTTCCGGCAAACCATTTTGGATAAAAATGGCGAAAGTTATATAAAACTTCTAACTAAAAATTAGTTGTGATGATCGGCATCAGAAAAACGTATTTAACTATATAATTCAATTGTATTTTATGTGTTCGGCAGCAAGAAATATTATTTTCCTAAATAAAGATTTTACTAGCATGCTCAAAATGTGACTGCCTTAAAAAAGGTATGTTTGCAATACAAGTTTTTGCTTTTATAGCCTTGCGACTACATACATAATTAAATATTTAGAAATTACATGTACGATTGTACGTCCTTGTTGCCATAATTAAATTGGAGAAAAAAAATATATCGAAAAAGACATACGAAGTTTAAGGCAATGCAATTTCTTTTTCGTTTACAACATCTGGTATCATTTATTTTAATGATTGTAAAAGACATCAGACCAGACATGATTTTTATTACCAGGAAACACATATTATCGTTGAACCGTACATACTTCACAATTATTTTCTCCTCGTTCGTATATATATAGGGAAAGCCAAACATTGTAGGTATAGTTAGAAGAGAAAGGACAATAAAACGTTAGATCTGCTAGTAAATAAAATTCCTTGATGTGAAAACATAAAAAACGAAAGGGGCTTAAACGGATGGACCATTTTGTGGAACGTGCTTTATCTTGAATTTTTAAATTCCGAAAATAACCTTTTCTATAAACTTTTTGAGGGGTTTAAGTATACACTTGATTTTTAAGGCTTCAACAATAAGCTACACAAGGAAATTATTCAAAAGTCAGTTAATCATAAATTCAACAATTTTCAAATTTAACATTGTCAAGTATACCCATGGATGCCTCTTGCTATGTATATGAAAAGGATCGATATCATCCCTGTATTATAATAAATTGTATTCAATTTTATTTTGTTAATGGACTAAGTACTTATGGTCTAGCGGTTAAGGTTCAAAAACTTTTCAATGAAGACAATCCAGAATCTTATATCATTCAACAATGCCTTGGTGTTAGTGTATGTTTAGTTTTCTGTTCAACTTTTTTCTTCACTTATCTACATATTTATATGTACTTAGTAGACTCTCGTATATTATAGTGTATTATAGTTACGGTGACCATCCGTTCTGTATAATACATTACTTACAGTACTTTATTTGACGACTTTGTTCTGTATGATTTATTTTTCAATGCAAAACATAGAAATGTTCTGTATTATAGAATGTTGTTTGGATTTGTACTGTACTGGCAATAAATACCTTGAAGTTTT
>JANSTT010019879.1:0-10548 GCA_026745375.1 Platyura marginata
ATATATCTATACATTAACTTTAGTAGTATTTTTTTCATTTATTATAAATAACTTTTGGTATGATTTATAGGGCGCAAAGTTATGTAAATTCGGGCCTGTCTATATGTATAGGTAAATATATACGATTATATGGTAACCTATGTATATTAGAGCAATTACATCTTTTTTTAGGGTGGGTGAAAGATAAAGGTAATGGAGGAAGAGCAGTTTAGTGTGAAAACTGTGCAGTAGACTTACTTAGCAGCCTTTTTTCTATGTAAGGAATGAATGTTGAAAGAAAACAATGCAATAATGTGTGTGGCGATACTATTATTGCATAATGTGGTGGCGATAAATCCGTTTTTATTTGACGATTTTTAAGTTTGCAGTTATGTATAGGCTTTTATCTATCTATCTATAAACGACCAAATGGCTCAGTGGATTCAGTTGTATCCTTTGAAACGGGAGGTTTCGGGTTCAGGTCCGACTGGGATAAAACATGAAAATATTTTTCTCTGGTATGTAAATTTGAATCTGAGGCTGGGTGGTTGGATTGCATTTAAAAACAGTTTAATAACGACATTATCTCAAATAAATAGCATTGCTTAAATGGCGGTGAAATAGCGAGTATTTGTTAGGTTTCTGTAAAAAGAACACTTGAATTACTACATTTTCCCACAAATAAAATGATCATCAGATCAATTGAGAAAAATGTAACTGGAGTACTATACTATAGGTCGCAGTGTAGGTGATTTATAAAAAATCATACTCCTATTAAAATCAAATCAAATCAAATTATCTATAGTAGTATTTTATTTTGGTGCATTTTGTCAATATGTACACTCAATATGTACTTATATGTATTATTAAATATTTGTAATTATGCACACAAATCTAGTAAAAAAATATTAAACATTGGTTTAAGTGACATTTTTCAAATAAAGATAACGGATACATTGCATGCTATGGATTCAAGGAGACTACGCCACTGATACATATATAAACTATAGTTTAATTGAATAAAGTATGATCTAAGATCTAAGTAATTTTTATTCAAATAGTAATTTTAAAATTTTATAGCGTAAATTCGTATTTTGCGCAATAACCCAAATATTTTTGTGGTTGTTTAAATCAAACTTTATTTAATTTAAAAGTTAAAATTTAAATACAAAATTTTTATTTGACATAAAATGGTTAAATAACTAATCTGCAACTATTTGATACTTAAGAGTTTTTTTTTCTTCTTGATATTAACTTTTTGGGAGCATATTTTAATTCCTTCTATCATAATCGGAAATTACATAATTAACCTACTTCTAATTATTCTCAGACTTTTATCACCCTCTTCTTAAGCCTTGGTATTGCATGATACGCGATTTGCGTGCTATTGTAAATATATATAGATTTATCCATTCTGTTTTTATTTACAAAAAATCTTTTAATAACGTAAAATGTAATTTAGTAATTTGTTTAATTGCTTATTTGTGATTCTTTATCGATTGAATCATAAAATTTTATTACTAATACATGGGATATTGGACAACCATATTATGTCGTTATGCAATTATAAATGTATCTTTATTTAATTATTACTATAGGAGGTCAAGCAGGATGGGACGTTGCAGCAAAGAAAGCCTTAACCACCCCTAAACCTTTCGGATTGGAAATTGCAGCAATAAAGGCGCACAGTCCAAATAAAATTGACACGTTTTTGAAGTTTTCATTTCAAATGGATAGTATAATTTTGAATTTATTCACAGGTAAAATAGGAATGTTAGAGAATAATTAAAAAAGTTGATTATGTATGTAGTAATCCTTTGTCCACACGTACATAGGTTCCAAAAATGGTGAAACAATTTCATTATATTGTTAATTGTTATTTTATATATAGACAAAACTTAGTGGAAATTTTAATTTTAAAAATTGCTTTACAGTTGGAGTCTACTTCAAAAATATTCTAGCAAAGAAAATAAAGATTTCATTAATAAACCAAAAAGTTCTACGACCCACCCAGGGCGTTGCAATCATTCCTAAAGTAAGATTTTTATTGTTTTTGGAGCAAATCGAATAAGGTATAGGGGAGTCTGTGGTACACTATTCACCTAATTTTGATATAAACCATTCATTTACTCGAAAGATAGTCGAAATGCAGAAGAAATAAATATCATAATAATTACAGCGAGTAGAAAAGTGAAAATTGAACATAGACGAAAAAGTTTCACGACCTACCGTTATAACGCTTCAATCAATTTTATGTAACTTTTAGGATTTTTAATCATTAATTCGAAAAATATTTGGATTACGCAAAAAATGTAAATCACGAAAATGATAGAAAATAAAAAAAATGAAGATTTTATTCATAGACTAAAAAGTTCCACGAAATACCGTTATGGTGCTGCAATCAATTTTATGTCATTTCTAGGGTTTTTAATTTTTTGTATTCAATTTGCCCAATTATATTTATTGTATAGACAAAATAGACACGGACTAAGTTAACTGCATTAACTGTACCACAGCCTTCTCTATTTTTTGTTCGATTTGCTCCAAAAACAATAGAGATCTTACTCTAGGACTACATAAACTGTCAAACTGTTAGCTTCTAGTTTTACCCGTTTGACCGGATGGCCGGACGAACATGCATATTTCGACTTAGAATTTCACGAGAAAGACAACAGTGTTGAAATTTCTATAAGGGTATAACACTTTTTAAAGAATCGCCAAAAAAAACGGTTAAATGTTCGATGAACACCCACATTTTTTTCCATTTTCATTCATCAAATTGACGAAGTTTTTTTTTTTAAATTAGCCCCCCGATTATGGAATCATTAATTCTTACGAGTCGTCTATAAACTTCAATTACAACGACTGACAGTCGTATGGCGTAATTGCTAAGAAATTCATATGAAGAGCGGCGCACCGTATGCCAGTCAAAGTGTTAACTTTTAAAAGCAAAGTTAAAGTATAGAAATAGAAAAGTTGAAAACTAAATAAAAAACTATATTTCCACAAATTGTTGTTGATTTATAAAATATTGAGGTCTACTCAGTTTATTTTTGTCGATTCGAATTGTGTGGACAACGGGACAAAACTACTGAAAGAGCAAACCACATACTAATTTTTTTACTTTAATGTAATATATATAGAACCAAACGTTGGTTTAGCATCTTTTGGGATCTATTTTTTGTCTCTCAAGGGACACAAATTAGTGGACGAATCCTTAAGTGCCTCCATAGTCTTATGTGATGTACAACTTGACGATACACGACCAGATCGACAAAATTATATCACAAAGTTTGTTGATATGATATTGAATGCGATAAAAATGATTTAATAACTGTTAACAGGTTTATGAAAAAACGTGAAACTATTACAAATGAAGCAGAAGATTATTTAAAACCATCAACATCGATGGTTGATATAATAGTAAGGATAACAGAAAAAGAAATTTTTGGTAATTATTTTGTATCTATAAAACTTTTTAATTTCTTTTTAATATTTAATTTCAATTTTTATCTTTAGCTAATTTGAAGGTGTCTAGTTTCGATTTAATACTTTCGTTAGAATTTCTGTTGAAAATTGCTCAGTTCATTTCAGTGCCAGACGACGAAAATGTTTCAAAGCAAACGGCGAATACCACCACCAATACAGCATCGGCAGCAGTCGGGCCTAAAACTTTGGCCAAACGTAAATTATTTAAAATAGCATGTGTTTTTAATAGATTTCGAATTACATTTTTTTAGAAGCACCAGTTGAAACAGCTTCAAGTAAACAAACTACCATACTGTTGCACGTTGAACAACCAGATATTATTCTGGTTGAGAAAATGGACGACATAAACTGCCTAGCTCTTATTCTGAATGTAAGTTTTTGCTTCCACAACTTCTACATGAAATATATAAGGGAAGCATTGGTTTTGGTTAACATGTTGAAGTTTTTACCCTTGGCTCATTTTCATACGTGGTCAACTAATGAAACACACGGTTGCCTTCTTGAGTTTGGGAATTTCTGCAATAGAGGCAAAGGGGTTCTAGTTGAGATTTTTTCCAAAATTTAAGTTCTTTTTTTAGTTTGAATAGTCGGGTCTGGGTGAGCTCACCCTCGCAATTGATCTTCAAGAGGATCTCCCAAAACCTAATCACGATGCCTCTATGGACAGTGTCGACTAGAGCTTTGATCAGGGCTGCTTCTACAAGCTTCACCCTTTCTTTCAAGAATTTTCTATCGGTTGCTTCGGTCGATCGATGACATGTTCGAAATGGCCCTCGCAGATTCGAATAACTGGGCATGTCAGGTCTTAGTCGTTTTCTTGTCTGTCTTTCGTCAGAGAGAGTGGGGTCGGAGTTATTTTGTCTTCCTCTGACATCACCGGAGTATTTCGAGTTTGGTGCCTTTGTCGACCCCCCTTGTCTACCTCTAGTTCCATTTATCTTGTGTCAGTTGGAAGGGGTGAGGTTTCCGATTCGGATTGGTTTTGTCGAGATCGTCGTCTGTATCCTCCAGAGGTTCGAATTTAATGTCGTTTAGAGAAAGGAAATCTGATAAGAGATCGTACTTTTCTTCAGTCCTTTCCTCTTGGTATGTTCGGTAATCATCTAGTTGGCCGAAAGAGGTGACTAATCTGCCAAACAGACGGTTAAAAAATGGAGGTAGTATAAATGTGTACGGGCCAAGATTAAGATCCTGGTCAGCATTAGAAAAAATAAATCCTACTTTAATTGATAATCATCTCCATTGATACATGAGTTCAAGTAAACTTGGATAGACACTACGAGAACAAAAGAATTTACATATTATTATATAGAGTAACTCTTCTTTGGGTGCCAGGACACGAAGGCATCGCGGGCAATGAAGCCACCTTACCGGTCTAGAACCCTTCTGTAGATTATTAAAAGGTACAATCAGAAGGGCAACATTGGACTGGGAAGAGAGCGAAAAGCGGTTCTACTGAGAAACCATCTCAAGAAAATGCGAAGAATTATTCTCAACAAAGAAGTGAGAAGCTACTAAAACTTCCCAAAAACAGCCTCAGAATTAATACTGAACTATCAAGATATGCTGGCATCTGAGATGTCATGTCCACAAGATCGGCAGAATACCTGACACTTTATGCCGTTTCTGTCTCGAAGAGGACGAAACGTCGGAACACATACTCTGCGAATGTTCGGCCCTGGCCTATAAAAGGCTTTACCATCTAGGAGGCTATATCTTGACTCCAAACTACATCCGACAGAACAATTCCTCGCAGGGGTTAAAATTCAATTTAAACCTCAGAAAGAGTATGCACAATAGATCTTTTAGGTCTTAGTGGTGAGGAGCCAATTGCCCTACAACCCCCTTAAATCTAAACCTTTAAAGGTTTGAGTTTTGTCACCCAAATTTGAATTTAGACCATTGAAAAAACATGGAGTGATCGCCATTCGATTGTTACCAGGTGACGTCACCCTATTTTAATAATTCCTTTTCTTTTACTTTTAGACTGAAATAGCGTTAAAAGTACGGATTCTGGGCGATCAACAAATTGCTTTGGGTGAAATATTCGATCTTAAATTTTACATTTGTGAATTTAATCCGTCCAAACGAAATGCAACAAAACATTTTGTTTTACAACCATGTTCAATCGTTTTGAATGCAGCAACGCCCGAAGCTCGTGGAATGAATATAAGTTTGACCATAAGTGATGTCCGTATAAACATATCACCAGGTTTGTGAGTTTTCTAATTTGTAATAAATATGCTTGATGGTATGTTTTTTCAGCTATTATTGAACTTTTAAACAAAACTGTTAATACACTAACTGGAAATGAAGCGAAAGATAGTAGTGACTTAGAGGAGTTGCCAGACTATAGTGATATATGGGGTGTTAAACCATATAAGGAAGATGATTTTTGGTTCATGAAAGTTGGTAAGTTCTTTGAAGCATTATTTTTTGTGAACAGAATGTAATTAGATTCTCAATTTTAGATGATGCCCAAGATGTTTTGGCAATAGACGATTATGTAGCTAAAGAACCATTACCGGAAGTATGTATCATTGAAGTTCCTTCGATTGTTTTAGTTATTGAAACTGGTCTTGGTTATTATACCTATCCAATGTTAGTTATTGAAACTAAAATGAATGCTGAAGTTCGGGATTGGAGTTCAGAAGTACATTAAAACTTAACAAATTTTATTAAAAATTTATTTAACTTGATTATTTAGATATCTATCAGCAGTTCTCTTTGCTTAGGGATGGCATACTACAATAGCACAATGGCTGTATGGGAACCAATTATAGAACCGAATGAAAGGGAAAAGACAAATGGATTAACTGATTATGGACCATGGGAATTGAATTTTAGTTTAAAGATTGAAAAAAATCAAGATGATTCATCTGTTGGAGGTATGCTTTAAGTGATTTCATTATAATATGTATATATTAATTTACTGTATTTTCAGTTGAACCAAAAACAAAAATATCCATAAGTTCATCTGATATACTGGAGATGTCTGTGACTAAAACATGCTTAGATGTTTTACAAGATTTAGGCACAGCATTTTCCGAAGCTATTCGACCAGAAGGTTTACATAAACCTGATATTATAGCTCCATATATAGTGGAAAATGATACTGGTTTTGATATTACATTGAATTTGAAACGTGGTGCATTACACCTTCATTCATCTCATTTACCAAATACGGATGTTGATGCAGAAAACTTGGTGAAAAATGGTGTTGTGTTTCAAAGTTCTATAAATAAAGAATTAAATCCCAGTGAAGTGACGACATGTCAAATTTCACCAGGAGGAAAGGCATATTTGCAAGCTAAAGTTGAAGATTCGATTGGATCGATTAGTGCCTTTAGTTCATTGAATAGTAAAACACATTTGAAGGATATGTTTTTGTTTGTGAAGGTAAGAAAAAAAAATTATAATAATTATGTACTCTTAATAAAAACAATCCAAGAATAATTTTTGGTGCGCTTATGGCCGTTTCACACGCTGAAAATTTTCTTTCGCGATATGCGATAATATCGCAACAAAAAATGCAAAGTTTACACGTAGATGGAACTTTGGCAAAGTTTTCTATAGCCAATGTCAGTATCGCGAATGAAATAGGAATGTTTATTATTATCATCATCACGTAAAACAATTATTATACCCGTTAATCAAAAGGTATATCGTTAGCGTTACCAATTATTTATTTTTCACTGGTTTTCAATAATAAAAATAGTAAAAAATGCACACGCTAAAAGAAAAAGTCAGCTCTTAATAGAAAACAGAGTAGTATTCTTGCTTTGCGACTATTAGGATTTCAACCATACACTTTGGTTTGTTTGCATGTTGTTTATGATCTCCACCTTTCAGCATGGGCTATGTCAGCTTCCTGTTGGTTGTCGTATTTCATACAGTTTGGAGCGACTGCAGATAATGGATTTGGTCCTATCTCTTACGATTTGTAATTGAACTCGAGGCCAGTTATCTCTGGCTCCCTAACACTCTATCGGTCTTATGATTGTAGTGTAGAGCTCGAGGTGAGAGACTACATAGTTTTAAAATCGCTGTTTTCTTCACAAAATATTGAGTTTTTACTTTTGTCCTTATATTGCCACAAAAAAGGATGCTAAGTAAAAGCTACGTGGCTTCCACGCCGAACTACTTATTTCTTCATTTTTCTTACCTTTGCGAAAACGACCAAATATTCGTCTTTAAGTAACTGAAAGGAGCCTTGTTTGTAAAGGGGATCTTTTGCCAGAATCTTATGAATCTTACTGGATTCATCTTTCGTCATTTTTCCTGTTTGGCTTTTTAATATATTTCTTATAATCTTTTTTAGTTTAGTTCATTCCTCAAAAAGTGCTAAGTGATGGACTTTATTGAACTGTTTTTTTAAGAATCGTTCTTTTCGGAGATAGATTAGAGTTCCACCATGGTAAATTGACTTTACTGTTTCTTTCTTAGAGAGTTTTCAATATGTATGGCCCCTCACATTGGAATAATTTTATTTTCAATATCGTAAATGGTATGAATGCCGCCCTCTAAGGTAATCATCTTACATTGTAGAATGCTTTTAAAAGCACTCCAGTGTGTTTGGTTCAGGCTTGATTATGTCACCTGACAAAAAAAACTAATCGTTCTGTGATCTAAAGCGGAGGTTAGCGAAGAAATATCCCAATCTCTAACCATATAAAAAAAATATATGTAGATATCTGATATCACTTTCGTTGTTTTGAATGTCCTAGTTATCCTTATCAATGAATTCAAGAAGAGAAGTTCTCCTTGGATTCGTATTGGTGCTGCCTCTCATCATATGTTGTGAGTTTGCATCACAGGTGATCCACTAACGGCAGTTTTTCCTTGTCGACTGAACTCAACGATTCTCTCCAATTCACTACTAGGTGGTTGAGTATGGATTTTAGCGACAATTGTCTTTGTTGCTAAATTATGGCAATAAAATCGCACCAACATTTTTGTCAATAAGATGCAAGCTCTTGCTATTTTCAAATTTGTTTCTGTTAAAACAAATCCATTTTTACACATCAAACATCTCACCTCAGCCTTATAAAAAAAAGTCTCCTGACCAAATACTCACTGTTACCAGAACTCATTTATAATCAATATCAATCAAGTCAATTTCCAAAATTGAAACACCCACTCAATTTATTTACGAGTCCATATATATAACAAATATTTCTTTTTCAATTAGAAAGTAATTGACAACTTACAAAAGCTTGTGTTCTAAAATATTATTTTATCATAGAAAAAATAATCCTTTAACCTTTCCCGATACGATAAATAATATTTTCTTTACAACTTTTAGATTGGTGACATTGATAAAGAAATTACACTGCCAGTTCATAAAGCCGATCGAAGATATTTTCCACTTTATCGAGATACAAATAAAGAACCATGGGGGATTATATCTAATGTAAAAACTGAATATGGAAGTACTGTTATTACGATTCACGGCGTATTGAAGGTAAGATTTTATTGATTTATTTTAGGTTTGCAAAATAAGTGTTAAGAGAATTTTTTAAAACGTTACTTAATCTGGTAAAAACCAATCAAATGGCTCAGTTGAACGAGTGGTTGCCTTTGGAGCGGGAGGTCCCGGGTTCAAGATGGACTAGGGGTGTGAAACATGATGTATTTTTCTCTGGCATGTTGATGTGAATCTGATTGCACTTAAAACAGTCTAAATAGTTGCAATTATCTCAAAAATGGCAATGCTTAAAGAGTGGTAGAATGGCGAACATTTGTAAGGTTTTCAGAGAAGGAAACACATCAAGTGCTGCAGTTGTTCCACAGAAAAAGAGATTGTCATGTCAATTGAGATTAAATGTTAACATAGTTACAGTAAAAACGTGGAATAGCTATGGTCTCTGCTGAGTGTAATAAGCAGCAACACCCTAACCTAACCTAATCTGGTAAAATAGAACAATAAAATCAAAAAGGTACTTACGACATGCGACCATTTACATTTAATTTAATAACTCGAATTTACAATGAAGTAATTTTTTTTAATTAAAAAGTATAATTATTAAGAAATGCTAATCTCTAAATTTTAAATTCTTTAAATTTTAAATAATTAAAATAGAATAATTCCATAAAAAATATCAAAGTTGCAAGGGTTAATCCAAAGGCCCAAATTTTAAGAGCAGGCCACATTTGTTCCGTTGTTACAGTTTTTTTATCTTTGGCCAAAAACGTTTTCAATATGTAATCTTCAGTAATTTCAGATAGTACTAGAAGAGATATAAAAGAATAAAATGCATTCATTAAATCGTTAGTAAGCTTTGCCGACAGTTTGGCGTAACGCAATTTAGCACCGGACAATTTTGTAACTTCCCTCTCGGTCGTTACATTTATTATACATAAATATTGTAACTTGTCACATTAAAAGTTATTATATGTATTGTAATCTATGTATCATGTCTAATTCCACTATCTATCAATTAATTTGTGTTCGTTAAACCAGCTAAACAATTTATATTTATCAAGAAGCAACATTTATATTCAACATACTATATAACAGCCGGAGTGATATTTCGAACAATTGTGTGTATAGATTTAATAATATTTGTGCGAACTGTAACGGAATACTATGCCAATAACGGTTTGCTCACAACCTACTATATATAGTAGTAGTAGAAGTAGTAAAACAGTATGCCATGAATGTAGAATTATTGAACCGAAAATAAAAGAGAGTACATTCATCTTTAAATTAAACTAAAAAGTATGGATTTTCTGACTGTTTTATGGAAGTTATAACCACAAACGTCCCTAAGACTTAAAATCATTCCAGTTTCTTAACGGTCAACTTTGAACCCCCCTCCTGTACAATTTTTTGCTCAAATTGATCGCAGGAACACATCCTGAAAGGATTTCCCTCATCTGGCGGGACACCCTATATAGTAGGTTGTGCTTTCGTTTATTTCATATACACTAAGCAGACCTCGATTGTTTTTTCGATTTGTGTCGTTTTCAAAGTTGCGTCGTTTATGCGTCGCATTTTTTTTTTTAATTTTTATACCCGTATGATGTTAATCAAGGGTATTATAACTTTGGTACGGAGTTTGTAACGCCCCTTAATAC
>JANSTT010019880.1:0-10547 GCA_026745375.1 Platyura marginata
ATAACGCTAGGTCGTACAACTTTTTGGTCTATGAAAGAAATCTTTATTTTTGTATTCTCTATAATTGTTGTCATATTTATTTTTTCTACATTTCGACTACTTTTCGAGTAAATAAATGGTTACATTCATTTAGGTTTATATCATTCCATTCATTTAGGTTTATATCATTCATTTAGGTTTATATCAAAATTAGGTGAACACTGTACCACAGCCTCCCCTATTTATTGTCCGATTTGCTCCAAAAAAGGATCTTATTCTATATTATACATAATAAACTGTCAAAATTGCAGCTTTTTAGATTCAGCAGTTTGGCCGGGACAGACGGACGGACATGCATATTTCGACTTAGAATTTCACGAGAAAGACAATGGTGTTGACATTTTTTTTCTACGATAAGTATTAAGGGGCATTACAAACTCCGTACCAAAGTTATAATACCCTTGATTAACATCATACGAGTATAAAAAGAAAATTATTTGACCGAAGAAATTTACGATAATACATACTGAATTATAGAGTGGAGTCCGCCAACTTCAAATTACTGTGATACTATTATAGGGCAATTTAAAAAATAAAAAACCCTCACTAATTCAGAACATACGCAAATTAAAAAATATATTTTTTTAAATTGCATACAATGTTTAACTAACGATGACTTAATGACGATATTGCAATCAAAATTAATTCTCTTCTTGAAAATACTAATATGGGATTTCCTGTTAAATTAATAGTAATTAAGTATACTTTCAAAAAGTATCGTCTTTAATTTATCGATAACTAAAATTAATTTGTTAAACAACCACCGTATAAATTCTTTAATATATTAATAATAATTCTTCAATAAACTGAGTATAATTAATATTAAATAAACTTTCTATGTACCTACGCTACAATTCTACAATGTACATAATTACATACACTACATACACTACATACATAATTACATTAAAATGAAAATTTTCAATACTTCATCATTTGCTATAATATATATGTAATATATAATGTATATATTGTATATATATATATATATATATATATGTAGGTATATAAAAGTTAACTGAAGGTTGTACAATGTACATAATATATGTATAATATTGACATTCATGTTCGTTCATTTATAGCTTAATTTATTATGAATTTTAAGCTTTTTAATAAGTTTGACATAAAATCTATGGTACTATAACGAAAAAGCTTTTTGAACACAATTTTTAATCTCTTCTAATAATAATTTAAACCATACTTTTAATCCCGTATCTCCTTTTTTTTCATATATACTTATATATATATACGTATGCACATAACTTTTATGTGTATATATGTACAGTACATACATACATACGTATAAGTATAGAATGACGGAGACAAGAAACATAAGAGAAAATCCTTTTTCAATAACGATAAGTCATTATGCTCTCATATAAAAGCCCATGAAAAGTTGTAAATCGCTTTCCTTTATGCAACAGGTTTGTATAAACTTGTCGTTGTGTGTTATTATCTTTTGATTCTGTTGTATATTATGATGGAAAAATCAAAGTGAAGGAGAGAGAGTAAAATGGATGCAACAAGTGAGTTAGAAGTTGTTCGATTTTGGTTTTTGTATATATTTATTTGTTCCTTTAAGTAGAAAGCTTTTGTGAAAAAGTTTTATGGGGTTTCCAGTTTTTTTTTTTTTTTTGAGGGGGGAGGGGGCGCTAGGGATTGAGGGTTTTCGGAGTTTATTATATATAGATCATTGTTATCGATGTTGTAGCCCGTATATGTAATGGTTTATCATGTACGAAGGATGTTCCCAAATTTGTTTATTTTGTAAAAGCTTTTTAGGGTTAATCGATTATTGATTTTATTTGTTTAAGGGAAATGAATTGAATATTGAGCTATTTAAAAGTCGGATATACTTAGTGTCAAAATAAAATCTATAATATTTTGATTATTAACCTACTGACATTACTATATAAAAAGGATTTTCGTTTTCAATATGGACTATTGGCCGCAGTCCGAAAGGATTATTGTGGCCATAATCTGTCATTGAACATTATGAAGTAAATTGATGTGGAAATCCTTATAATATAAGTATATAATACGAGTATATATATATATGTATGTATATAGTCTAGTCTGATAATATATTTCTTAAGATATTCAGGACTTCTTCGCTTTTTTCGCTTTTTAGACTTTCCAATAAAATGATGTATGAGCTGTATGCAAACAAATGATTACAAACTGGTTTTTGATTCGCGTAAAGTTCAATAGCGATTCCAAAGTATTTATTTCGATCGAAAACTTTGTCTTCCAATTTTATTTTCGGGTTTTTCTTCTTTGTTCTTGTTGTTGTTGTTGTGAAAATTGAAAAGTTTTTTGTTCAGACAAGCAACATGGTTCCAGAAAGTTTCATTTGTGACCACAGGCTAAAAATACGTCAGAGATTATTTTCTATACATAGGTTACATGGTACAACAACATAGTTGATGATGATTTTTTTCTTTTTTCATCTTATATGTCAATGTGGTAAACATAAATTCAACAATACCCTTGTGTTTATTATTCTTTGATATGTTCAATGAATACAAATTGATTTTATAACTTTTTCTCTGTGTATGCACAAATTTTATCCTAAATAATATTTATATATGTGAAGTTCATGATTTTTTTGTTTCACTCGATGAATTATTATATTTAAACATCTCTAAAATATGAACTTATAAATTAAAGTTTTTCTAGTCAATCAGGTCACTAAATATTTTCATAAATCATGCTGATACATATTTAAACAAAATATTGATCATCTACTGAAATGTTCGCAATCATAATTAAAATCAACGCTACCCATACTCTATAGTTAACTAAATAACTAATATACTTGGATTACAAATTTATATACATTTTCTTGCGGATTTATCTCGAAGAAATGTGTATACCTACCAAGAAATGTATCTATCTATGTATATACAATTATTTATGTACAATACGTACTTGTAGATTTATATGTGTATGTGGTGGAATTCCTATAAACATTAAAAATATCACGTCAGTCAATTTATTGTAAGGATCAAATTGCCCTAAATTTACACTTAACATTTATACACTATACAGCCTTTATAAAAAAAAAATCTCCCCCTTCCTCGTTTTTTAAAGGCCACAAGTGAAGGTAACAGGTAGATAATATATGCACGATATGATTTGTGCATCCAGTTCAATAATTTCAAGCCAGTATTGTAGATATACATTAATTTGACCTGGTTCAAACGTCCCATAGCACTTAATTCCGCGGGCGTTTATTGTGCCTGGTCAACTGTCTATACGTCTCCAAGAGTACAACTAACTTTGTTCAAGAACTCCAAGCCAGTTGTGTCATAGTTTTAGACATTTCCGTAGGTGTTGGGAAAGGTGTGACTAATAACCGAAGTCTGGTGCTTCAAAATCGCAAAGGATGTGCTCTGCTGTCTCTTCTTCAGTGTGACACAACCTGAATGCTTTATTGTCTACGACTTTGAGCTTGTACTGTACAGGTGGCTCTTTATCTGGCAGTGACCAGTTATGTAGCCGGTTACCTTACTAATTTCTTCTCTATTCAAGTTGAGAATTTTACATGCACCATAGATTGCCAAACAGAGCACAATTGTATATAATAGGATATATCTATGTCATGTCATGTCAAAATATTCTAAGTATTATCTAAAAATGACGCTTGTGATTACAAACAGAAACCTATCATTTATTTTTATACAAACGAATCCGAACCACCCGCTTTCGTGGTGTTAAAGAAAAATTAAATTATTATTTTACTACAAATCATTAACATGTTTTTTTTTTCAAAAATGTTTTGTTCGATTAACATGTCACAAGTTCTGCCTAATCTCTAATTCCAATTAGCTTCTAATATGTTCTAGCTGCATATATAATTTTCAGGTTACAAGTGTTCGATTATGTGGCGTGTGTCGAACCTCTTATCAACATTTTTTTTTATAAATTTGTATAATCGAAATCGATAACGATATTATCTAAACATAAAACTATCGATTTGATGCGCTTACATATAATGTATATATGTATTTGTGTACGATATTGTGCACATTATAGGTAAAATAAAAAAAAAAAAAAAAAAAAAAAACTTACATATTGGCAACCTTCAGTTCAGCGAAAATTTATTAATTGAAAAATTAGCCATTAAAATGTACCTTTGCAAATTTATTTTCATATTGTTTGGATATATATTTTGTTTTGCATTTGTTCCAACCAACAATAATGGGCTTTTATGTGTAGAGGCGACGCTAATTCTTTGGCATAATATATTAAAGTGATTTTAATTAATAGTAAATGTACCATAAGCTTTATTCGATTAAGTTATTTTAAATGAAAAATTCACTATTGAGTGTGGGGGTATATATTGCGATAATAGAAATTTAGTTACCGAGGTATATTGGGTAAATAGATTAAATTGCCAGGCATATATGTACATATATGTGTATAACCGGATACATTATGTAAATTGATTTAGTTAAAAGCTCATTATTTGTATAAGAGAATGATTAAATGTGGTCTAAATTTTGGCGTTTTGTTTTGAAACCAAACCTCTTAAAACAAGTTTTAAAGCTCTCTATCTATCTACATATATATTATTATATATAATTACCTATCAATAAAGCAAAGTATGTACTTATAATAGTCTACTTTCGACTAGAAGATTATTTTTTCTTATTCTAGTATCATACATGCGATACATCTTTATGATTAGGTAGACAAAAGGGGGGTAACAGTAATATAATTGGCGTAACTAAAATTTATACTGAAGATTATACAATTGAGTCGCAATATAGTTAAAAGAAAAGGAAATAATAAGAAAATTTTTATTATTTTATAAAAGGAATCTAGAGTTATGTTTCGAAATTTTTTTTTAAATGCCTATGATCCAAGTTAGGCAGTTTTTAGTTTTAAAATTTCCATATAGAATAAACTTAAAAAAAAAAATTAAAATCACTTGGCAAATTTTGATGAGTTATTGTGGCTTATTTTGAAGAAAAAAAAAATTTGTTTAAAAAAAATATAATTAAATTAAGTTTTAGAATGTTTTCACTGTTAAAAATTAAGTTAAAATATAAAAAAATTAAATTGCATACATCCAAAAACAATAAAAAATTTATTTTTGATATTTTCTTTGAATTTTAAGTATAGACACAAAAAAAAATCAAAATCAAAAACATTATAGAACTTTTTCAAAAATAGCTCATCAAAATGGTAAAAATATTTTCAAAAATCAAATTCGGCATAGTTCGCAATTTATTTTTTTTTTCTCAATTTTTTTAAGAAACGTAGAGTTAAAAAAAATACATTCTATGATTTTGTCATTGAACTCTGTGTGATTGATAGGTACATAATTGAAAAAGTTATAAAAATACTGCCTGTTCGAGAGTAGAGAAAAAAGTCTTTCGTGATGTAACAAAAAAAAAATACTTACATATAAAAAATATATTATGTAGATAATGTTCTGTATTATGGTATGGTTATTGATTTTACAAATTTATACAAAAATACAATAAAAATTTAACTATGTAGTTATATAAACCAAACAAAGATATTGGTAGTGTTGTAATAATAACAATTCGATTTTTAAAACTATTGTAGCATAATTGGTGCAAAAAAACGTAGAAAATGGTAAAAAAGCTTTGAAAATAGCAAATAAATAACAAATAAAATCAAATATCTACTATATTTCTATGTATACTTATATAAAAAAATTGCATTATCGAGAATACCACACACCACAAACAATTTTAAATATTTATTCTCGTGAACAGGACCGTTTCTACTTAAAATATGCAGACCTTTAACGAATAAAAAAAAATAAAAAAAATCTATCTACTTTGGTTTGAAAACAGAAAATCAATCCACAGAAAATAACGACAGAGATAAAAAAAAAAAAAAAAAAAAACTTCTTAACTCAAAAGGCCGGATGAACTTTAAAAGTATCTGTAACTTATCGGGGTAGGTATAACGTACCCTTGTTTCAATCTCTTATTTATTTTTCAATTGACTCAATTTAGGCCTTTTTAAATCAATTTAAGTTAAAAAAAAATAAATAAAAAAAAAGTAAAAAGCTCTATACCGCTACGTGTACAAGTATAAAACGGTTTTGTCATTTGCGATATCGTTTTTGTATTGATAAACTCAAAATAATCATCATTTTCTATTTTCTTTACAAACAAATCACTCGAAGTCGGATCGAAAGCCTAAGATGATATTATAAAAAATGACCTTGACCTTTTTTTTGTCGTATTTACATTAATTTTATATATATTTTTTCCCATCGTCATCATCAACAACAAATTAGAAATTTACTGAGAAATTATTTTTTACATCAAAAAAAAAAAAAATTAAAAATTGTATTTTAGAAATTTTTCTCAATTACTTTTCACGAGCTATGTACCAATAAATAGGTAATTAGAATATTCATAATTACATAAAAAAGATATACGCGGATAGTAGGCAAATTGCGCGGGTTTTCATTCGTCGTCTGTGTACATATTTTTATATCATAAATTTTTAATGATATTCAACATTTTAAGATTTGTCTTTTTCATTTTATTTTTCGATATTTTTTTTCTTCTGCTTTTTCTTGAACAATTTACAATTTATTTTATATAAGTAGGTATATTGTATAGCTTTTATACGAGTACCTACAAGGAAATGTTTGTTTTAATATTTTTTTTTTGTTTTTTTTTTTTGCTTCTTGAGACACCCTAAAATTTATTCCATTTCTTTACATGAAATTTGATCCTTGTTAAAAACACCGAGATAAATTGTCTGAATTGATTTCATTACTCCTTTTTTATTGATAGAAACATTGATGAATGGTATTCAACTAATCATACAATTTTTATTATTTTTTTTGAAAATATGAAGGGAGGAGACTTTTCCAAAAAAAAAAAAAAAAATAAATTACCAAAATAACAAAATAAAACGGAAAACCTATCTTGTTGGAAGAGTGTTATAAATAAATATTATAATCCAATAAATACCTTAAGTGCTTTCCAATCGAATTATCCACATGGAAAATAACATCCAGACGATATACTATACATTAATAACGGTATCGTGTCAGAGCGTGGAGAGTTCAGTTAATATATATATATAATATATATGTAAGTATATATCTAGTTTTTTTTTTTTTTTTTTTTTTCTTATACGCACTACAATTTATTTTGGCACATAATTTAATAATTCAAATAGAAAAAACAAGAAGGATATTCTTCAATGTTCGCTATACTACTGATAAACACTAAAGCGGACACACAATTTTTCCTTTATAAAAAAAAAAACCTTTTGAAAAAGCTTTCAATTTTATTCGTTCCTCTCTTTGAAACCGTTTGCCACAAGCAACAGCTATTTTCAGACTAGAGAACTGTCTAACAGCAACTTGTAGCTTTTAGGTTTTGTCGCGGCGCGTATACGTCGCGTACATATATACATAATATATATTATGAGAGAGACGGAAAATCCGATACACTTAATGATGGAAAACTCATGGATAACCTCTTCTGTGGTTTCAAAGCCATCGTCAATATATTGTTGCCATCTACAAACCCATACAGACGCAAAAACACACATTATATAAGTATATATATGGATATGTATATATATATACATATATCTATATACATGTACATATTTACAAAATTATAAATAACTTTAAGCAGGGGGTGCTGAATTTGTATGTGAATGTATTAGTGTTGTGTGCACCATTAAATGGAAAAAGAATGTCTGCATACGAGAGGAAAACAATGCAGCTTTTGTGTTGGAAAATGTATTACTGTTTCGCATCATTTTTTTTTTTTTTCGTTTTCGTTTTTGTTTTTTTTTTTCACAAAAGGTTTGATAAATCTTACGACAATTTGAAAATTGAAATTGCATGTCATGAATTGCAAAATAGCAGTAGAGGATGTGTGGGTTTTCTAGCGGTTTTTCATTTATTAATTGCAATTTTCATAATATGATGATGAGAACTGGGTGTTTTGTTTTGTTTTGTTTTTTTTTTTATTTTGGAACTGTTCTAAAATGTTGATTTTGAATTTATGAATACAATATGTGGGAGTTGAGATAACAGAGAATGTCATTATATGATACCGCTGAACGATAAAATAAAAGAAAATCGATTTGATGTCATAGTAGGTTGTTTTATTGTGATAATAATGGGCATAAAATGTGGAGTATATCGCGCACATTCTGATATTGACACCATCATTGACAAGCTTTCGAGAATGAAATAGAACGTATATAACGTTTTTAATGCTACTTAATGTTTATGATTATGGAAGAGATTTTCGTATTATTCTTTGAATTAATTATTTATTATTAGCACAGTTTTCATTTTTTACAGTTGAAATTATTAAGTGGTCAAAATTGCTGACATACTTAAAAATGTGTAATTTCAAAATAGTTTTCTTAAAAGCGCTGTCTACCGAAAAAAATATTAAATATTGCATTAACAACAGTTATATTGTCGATATTGGTAAATATATCATCATTTTAGGTTCTTTTCCACATTTTTCCTTTTTATAAAAATGCCAAACTTCTCTACCTTGATCAAGCTATTAAGATATTTTCCAGTGATATTCCCAATTTACCATTTATTTCACCAGAGAGATGAAGAAGAAAAACAAAATTATATTTGTCCTTATTATATCACTTCTAAAGTTTGAAAATATTTTTTGAGCAAAACGGTTCTTTTTTATTTTTTAAAGAAAAACTTTCAGTATGTTTTTCTGTCGAATACCAAAAATGGCATATTAAAAATACACGAAAACAAAATAAATAATTTTTAAACCTTTTTCGTACATAATTTCTAATGTAATTTATATTTAAATTCCCTTTTAAAATTAAAAAGTCGTTTCCTGACAATCCATTGTTAATTACCATTCATAGCACATAATCGTCTTTAAACTCAATTATTCCGACAAAACTCAAATGGATCGTCTAACAATATACACAAAGAATTAACACCTCATTCATTTGGGTGATTTTAATTAAAAAACGAGTTGTTTGCTGAAGATTTACTATTATTCCTTTGTGGTTCGATACAATTTTTCGTCATTGATCCAATGATAGCATAAGATATGAACAAAGCAAACCAGCTATAAACTTTATAATTTAGAATAAATGGAAATTTTTTTAGACGTAAATTTGACAATATTATCATATTTTCCAACGATATACACAAACACATACATATATGTATATGTATCCCAGGCAATAATCCATTGAAATTCTGAAAAATCGATGTACATATTTGCATTTTGCATAGATTTTTTCATCTGAGAAATGCAAGCTCAGACACTTTATTAAAAGTTCATTTTGTATGGATTTATTATGGACACTGTAAAAGAAATAAACTTTAAAATAACCGATTTGTCCAACAATTTTTTTTTTTTAAATATTATTTTATCTATTATTTATGCTATCGATGAAAAAAAATCTATTAAAACCGACAACAACCGAACATCTATTTTTAAAACATTAACTTTAAGGCGTACATACATAAAATAAGAACAACTCTTTAGTTTAAGTTTGCTGAAAAGCAATTATCTACTATGCGGATTCATGTGAATTTCTAAGTATTCCCTCAATAGCAATAGACATTCTTATTAATTGCAGATGTATATCTCTGACTCTACATATTATTATATATAGAGTTTTCAAGATTTCATAATTTAATAGATTTTATCAAATATAACATTGACCTGCATCAGAATACTTCACCACTTTGTAGGGTAATACTTAATAATCCCAATGGAAGCCTGTTGGAACGATTCCCAGCTGATAAATAATCTAATCATGTGACTGTAGACAGGAAATTAGAATTATTCCATATGGTTGCAGTGAAGTATTGATATTACTGACATCTCCTCTCATAATTACAACTTATATTAAAAGAAATACCCTAGGTGAAACTATACCCAGATCTATTTTGTTGTTGAAAAATTATTAAGTCCTAATTACGTTAGAATGAGGTCAAAATGTGCAAAAAATTTGGTGATTTTATGTTTAGAACGTTTTTAACAAACAATTGAAAAAATTATAGAAACTAAAAAAAAAAAAAAATATAGAACAATAAATTCTAAAGCCTACCACAATCAATATTACGTAATTTTTTGCCATTTTAATGATTTATTTTGTTTTACTCGATATTTATTCGAGAAAATGAAAAAAAAACAATAAGCAAAATATTGAAGATAAATCAAAATTAGGAGTTACAATCGATTTTATATTATTTCTGAGTTTTTATACCCGTATGAAGTTAATCAAAGGGTATTATAACTTTGGTGCGGAGTTTGTAACGCCCCTTAATACTCATCGTAGAAAAAAAATGTCAACACCATTGTCGAATTATGCATGTCCGTCCGTCCGTATGTCCGTCTGTCCGTGATCAAGATTCCGGCCAAACGGCTAAAGCTAGAAAGCTGCAATTTTGACAGTTTGTTATGTAGTCCTAGAGTAAGAACCCTATTGTTTTTGGAGCAAATCGGACAAAAAATAGGGGAGACTGTGGTACAGTG
>JANSTT010019881.1:0-10543 GCA_026745375.1 Platyura marginata
TTCAGTGGTAACAAAACGGCACAATTGTGCTAATTGGTAGATCAAGATAGATCTCGCCACAAAGAAGAAGAAGAAGGGAGATCCTTAACGCTCCCTACTTATGTATCGAATTATCGGCCAATTTTAATTTTTCCATAATATATAAAAATGTTTGCGAATATTTTCTGTGAATAATTAATAACTATCCAAGACAATTTGATGAAGTAATTCTTAGTTCCACATGGATCTATACTTGGACCAATTCTGATTTTATTGCATGTTATTGATTTGTTTGAAATGCACCTGTGTGGCATTATAAATGTTTGGTAACCGGAATAATTTATGAAGCAACTATATTGTTGAATCAATAATTCTCAAGTCGCCAGAGCTGATAGTACAGAATATTGTGCTCTTGTTGTAAATAATATGCACGGACGAAAATATCTCTTAGGATTTTATCCGCATGGTAAAATATAGAAATTGTATAGAATTTTTTTGTATCGACACAGAGGTAAACGATTTCGCTTACATACAAATGATTTTGATTTTAGTTAGTTACCCATCATATTCAATATTACAGTATTTTTTATATACAATAATTTTTGTTTATTAATTTCAACATCTATTTATAGTTTTAATTTAAAACCGCAACAAACAAAAACAAAAAAAAAACTAACAACAAAAGGCAAAATCGTCGCCGTCAATATGTCTCGTAATAGCCAGACCAATAGTTGCACTCATGTATAAAGGTAGTAGTTAGGTTGGCTCTTGGGTACCTACATATTTATTTATATATTATACAGACCATAATAAATGTTAAACTGATTTTCAACTCACCACAATAATAAATTTATTGGCCGTACTGTTTATTACGCATATATGCAATTGTTTTCCATTATGTACCTATTTATTATAGCTAACTAAAGCCAGAGAATGCATTCTAGCCAAGAAAATGCATATATATATACTGGCATTTAGCTGATACACTACTTGTACATATATATGCCTTTTATATAATACATACTTGTACGAGAAGGTATGCCAAATTATAGGAGAGAACGGTTAAATAATCTTTGAATTTTTGTTTCTAGCAATTTATTGATGGGCGCATACAGAAAATTATGAGAACTAAATATACCAAAAATGAGTCTTTAACAATTTTACTAATAATTAATAATGCAACAGTAGTAGAATTAGATAAAAAATGAGTTTAAAAAAGGCACCACATTAAAAAAAAAAAAAAACTGATCATTATCGGCACAGTTGTTCCAATATTTTACGTTTTACCAATTCGATTAAAGTAATTAAAAAAAAAAGTGAAAGTCTGAAGATTATAATCATTTTTCTCCTTTTCTTTTGTGGGACTAATTCTTCGCCTCTTCCTTTCCCAATAAACGGAGACATTTTTTTAAAAATCATATCCAGGGTTGAATATACCCTGACCTGTCCTTTTGGAAGTTGTGAAACAGGAAACCAAATATTCAAGATATTTGTTCTTGTATCTTGGGCAAGTCTTGTCATTATCATAATCTTCTTAAAGGCAAGAACTTCAGTGGATGTGAATAATGAAACATAGAATTCCCATTGATTAATTCATATTGCATTGTATCCCAATCTCCCCTACATAACTACATAAGTAAATTTTAATATGTAATAAATTCGATATTTCTACAAAAAGTACTTGAACTTTAATTTTATTCCTGAAACCAAAGAATTTACTATATATCATTCGTCTATTAACATTTTGTACTTGCGTAATATATAAAAATTTACCCACCAGCTACCAGTAATAGGTGGGGGGGTGGGTGAGAGAAATAGTTAAGTAATGCTATCATTAATATTCCGTTGCTGAACGTATTCTATAGTGATAAAATGCATGCCATGCATGACACACTAATTCGCACAACATTACAATATTGTACGTATGGCATTCATATTAATTTTACTTGTCTTGTACATATTTTAAATTGCTATGTTCTATTATTAAGTGTAAATGGATATGAAATCAAATCAAATCAAATTAAAATATTTTTCATTATGGAAATCATTTTCGTTGATTTCCTCTTATGAGCAAATATTTTTGATTTATTATTATTTCAAAATATAAGATTGGGAGAATTAATCCAAAATTTCAAGAATTCAACAAACATCATTTTACGGGATCTTCCGATGGACAATCGGCGGTAGATTTAAATGTCATTCAGGCGAAATGCACAATTTTAATATATTCAGTACTTCATATAACACGGTTTCCATTTTTTCATACAAAAAAACATTTCTACCGTGCTGTAGGGGAGTTACCTGTACTTTAAATATTTTACAATTTGAGACTAGTTTAGAAAAATAAAATAAATTCAAAAAAACGCACTTTTATAATAAGTCAAAAAATTATAAAATAAAGAAAAGAAAAGAAAATGATACTCATCTTATATAAATGTAATTTTCGTTCGGGTTTGATTAATCTGCCAAACATTGAGTGCTTCATACTCTTCAATACATGTTTCCACTTGATCTGGTTTGTATCCTTTCATAATGCAACGATCCATAACATCGGAAAACTTAACAGTTTTTTGTTCACCAGCTAGATCGCGTATCAAAGCGAATATCTTGTCTGAGGTATTTGGTACGCTTTAAGAAAAATCCCATTAAAATTGCAATAAACCCTATGGTGGATAATAAAATAGATACTTACTGTGCTCCGCGTTGATCATGAGATTGATTAAGAGAATCTTTAGACATTTCCAACAAACGCAACGCTTCCGATACGTCATTTTTGTCAACGAGATCCGATAAACGTAAACGTGCCAGAGCCGTTGATAAACGCAATATTCCCAGTAAATTACGTGCCGATGTGAATGTTACATCTTTGTTGTTACGAGCCTCACGTCTCAATTCCACATAAGCACCGACAATAAAATCGGTGAGATCGGTGGAAATTACCGGATCTTTTCGCTTGCACAACGATATGTAACGTCGCATTAGGCTCATGTCGATCGACTTAACTCGAGTTGGTGGATGTTTGCCATGACTGTGAACAAATGCTATGTGTTTGGCCAATCGTAAATCATTGTCTCGATCGGGTTTGTCTTGAATTAACCACAAAAGATCAAAACGTGATAGAAGCGCGGCGGGCAATTGAATATTTTGCTCGATAGTGCGCCGTGGATTGTATCGACCATATGCCGGATTTGCAGCAGCCAATATTGACACGCGAGCATTTAATGTCGTCATAATACCAGCTTTAGCTATGGAAATTGTTTGCTGTTCCATAACTTCATGTATTGCGGTACGATCAAAATCGGCCATTTTATCAAATTCATCAATACAGCAAACACCTTGATCGGCCAAAACAAGCGCTCCACCTTCCAACATCATTTCACCGGTTAGTGGATCTTTTAGAACGGCTGCCGTTAAACCAACACCTGACGAACCCCGACCAGTAGTATATTGACTTCGCACAGCCAATCGACTTATATAGCCCAATAGCTGAGATTTGGCCACTCCAGGATCACCCATCAGACATATATTAATGTTGCCACGAATTTTCATGCCATCCGGACGTTTGTTCACACCACCAACCAATAACAAAAGTAATGCTTTTTTAACATCTAAATGACCATAGATTTCCGGTGCAATACTACTGGCAAGTCTTGTGTACAGGTCATCTTGGGCCAATTCATTTAGTTCCTCCTCTGTTAAATCATTGTGAATATCTTCGGTCGTCTCTGATTTGTTAAGTGAAACAATACGCTGTCGATTTTGATTGATCAATATGAGAATACAAAAACGAAAATACACAATGAGGTCTTACGTGTGCTTCTAAGAATGTTTCACTTAGCAATCCGGATACCATTTGTCTAAAACCATTTCGAACTAACGGTAGAAATACGCCAGTTATTAGTACATGATCGCCAGGCTGTGCTAATCGGGTAACTTCGCCGCGACACAATATTGTAAGGGAACGCGGTATATGTCCAATGGGTACTTGATCACTCTGGAATATTTGGAAGAGTAATTTTATTTCTTGAAATGTTCCTTATCACTGTAACGTCACGCCTAGGTGACGCACTAACTCGACATAACTAAACAATCCAACCAACATTCAAATGGTCATAACTTACGTGTTCCTGTACTTTCATCTCTTGAAATTTAACAAATTTCGATCCTCTTGTTTGTAAATACAAACGACCTCCAGCTTTATTAACACGACAATCTTCCGATGGACAATCGGCGACCGGCATAAATGACAATGAATTAACCGGTTGATAAGTTTCAGCACCGCATCGATCGCACGTGTATGTGGCGACGACCATCATTGGTTTAACTTCTGTGCATCGAGTAACAATGCCTACAAAAATTTATTCCATAATCCACATTGTCTACTTGATGATAAATTTAATACTCACCACGTACCGTTACCAATTTTCCAATATTTTCCGCTTTTACATCTCGTATGGATAGTGCCTTATCTTGACTTAATGCCTTAAAACTGATCTCACTAAAAAAAAAATAGTCAATTAATAAAATATCTTCTACTCCCATAGAACCTACAATCTTCTCATCAACTCCGGCGGAAATTGATTACGACCGTCTCGCTGTTCAAATTGCGTCCTCGACCGTCCATCCATAAGCAGGCGATGTTCAATATAAACATCGAGAGCATCTTTTGCCATAACCGTTCGGTCTTTAAACGATGGCAACAGTTCCGTTACAACATCACAAAACAAATTAATATAACGACGAGCATTTTCAGTGATGGCTTCCACAATAGATTCATTAAATTCCAGCAGGTCGTCCATGTCAATTGTAAGTGATATCTATATAGTAAATATTATCAAAAATCGATTGATTATGATGAAAGTTGAGACGTACTTGTTCACGGTGAGCCAAATGGGTAAGTTGAGCTGCATATTTGAATATTTTTTTACCATCGTCCATGGTTTGGCAAAATTCGGTGAGAAATGTTTTAATAGACTCTGAAATAAAATTCCCGTTAACTAAAACTAAAAATTGAGTAGGTTACTGTACGGTAGGCAATAATGCAAAAATGAATTAGAGTGATTGTAACATAGAAAAGTTAAAGAACTAAGAACTGTTTTTAATTATATAAAAGAATGATGCCTTCTGATGGTGCAAACCGATGGTAAAACCGAATCCTTGATCTGCCTTTTCAGAACGAGTTTCAAGGTCTTAAGACTCAAAAAAGAGTTGTTGAAATATCTCCCAATAATGTAGCTTTGAAAGCTACTGTTAAACATAATTCAATAAAAATATTAAACTACTTATTGCAGTTTGAAGGACCCCATTTGCTGTACATAACCTAACCTAACATATTCTCTGCGTAAAATTCTATTAAAAAAAGTGAACATAATGAAATACCTTTGTCTTGTGCATAGTCTCTTCCGGACATTTTCGCTTTTCTTTAATAATCACTTAATTATTATAAATTATTGGGATTCTCCAAAATATTTTTGTCTATAAACACAACAATATACAATTTTCTCAAGCAAATATTCTCGCGCCAAAATTCATTGACAGTTATCTTTTTCACACTGTACTAGAAGTCATTCGGTAGTGCCCTCTCTATATGAAAGTACTTATGTTCATTAAAATGACATTAAACGCACTTAGGACAAATTCGGAATAAAGTTAATTACAAAAATATTCAGAATTCATTGCACCGGGTTATTTTTAAGAAAGCTGTCATCACATAAGAAAAAAAATTCAACAGGGGAGGAGTGCAAAAAGTCATCTTGTTATCGATTAAATATAATAATTGCAAATATTTCGTATATAAATATCGTTGAAACAACGAAATTGGATATTATTGAAACATAATATAGATAAAGAATTGATTTAAAGTGTTGACAATAGTGAATTTCAACGTTAAAATCAGGTATGAACAAATAGTAAAATTGATGAAGGTCCCCCGGACATTTTTTCTGTTGCATAGGTAACAACACTTTCAAATGGAAAATATATTTTTTTTTTAATCGAAACGTCACAAATAATTCATATTCCTAATGATTAGGTCTGTGTTCCACATAGGTATATTTTTGTAAATGTTTCTTTATTATCTTTTCTGTTTCATTTAATTGCGAATATTTTTTGTTTACAAAAGCAACAACAACAAATTCTTCGATTATTCATATGCTGCATTTGATACCTACATTTATGATAAATGCTTGAATAATATTAAATAAATACAAAAAGAAACTGTGTCACACTGCCACATGATGTTTTAAATTTGTATTCTCCATTAATGACGTCATTATAATGTTAGAAGTGGATCTTCAAGGTTGGTGGGAGTAGGGGGGGTTTGTTTTGAAGCAAGTAGAATTGAATATTAAAATTCTAAGTGTCAAGCATTTGTATATAACAAGAACATCTTAAGCTTCCTTTGTTCATTACTCAAAACAAATAAATCTAGTCAAACGTCTTTAATATTTTTGAAAATGAAATTTCTTATCTTCTTATCGGTTTTCTTGTATATTTATTCTTTCGTCTTTCGTTGTATGTTCCCAAATAAAAAATAATTAAATTTTTTAGTCCACTCTGAGTGCAGTTAACTCAGAGTAGAAACTTTTTAAACTCTAAGAATTGCTCTTTGGTTTACCTAATTCTACTCTTTCTAGACTCGTAGAATATTTTATTTAATATTGATAATAATTGATAATAAGATGAAATTCTATTCATAATATAGGTTTCGATATCACTAAAGCACATTGCTAACCTGCATCGATTTAATAGAAAAAATAAAATTCAAAAACGTGTAGGCGCTTTAAGAGATGTTCAGACTAAGATATGGGAGACCTCTTATCAGGATCGAAACGTCATGGTAACCTAATCAGGCCGAACTGTATTTGACTATGGATAAATGGTCACCATACTGTTCGCATATTTACAAATGTAGGAAGTCTTTTAGAATTGAAAGTGTGGTCTGGAATGTCTTGAATGAGCTTTTCATGAATTCTGGCAAGATGAATTGATGTTGATGTTAAAATTAGTCTTATTGTCTTAATTCCTTCCCACAGAACTTGTGAGACTATATTTGTAACAATCAATATTGATTCTCTATATATTACGGACTAGGTTCGCTCTCGTAAATGATGAGAACGATCTCTTTTTAAAACACTGAAAAGTAGACGACCAATCTGTATATTCTAGATTTAAGTTAAAACCTTCGGTCGATTGGGTTAACCGAAAATAAAATCAGTACTGGAGTGTTTGTTTTAAATGCGTTTTTTTAATTTAATTATATTTTCAGAAAATGACACTTCCGGAAGATTTACCTCCACCTAAAGCAGACTTTAGTGCACCACCTCCATATGAGGCAACTGACTACACAGTACCTGTATCTCAGTCACAGAGTAAGCTACCAACATATGAAGAAGTCGAATTGGAAAAAAGTTTGCACGGTGAATCACCGATACCGTCACAAACAACAATAACACCACCGTCGCTACTCAGTGTTAATAGCGTCGTTGGCAGTCGTTCACTGCATGGATCCAGTCAAGGGTCACCAGCACTAACATTTATTGCAATTGATGCATCCGATTCGGATAATATAACGACGGACAATACACTCCTTGGCACGGATATTATGTTTGTGACGGCATTTATTGTGGCATTTTTATTCAATTGGATCGGATTTTTGATGTTAACATGTTTCTGTCATACAATAGCCGCACGATATGGTGCACTGTCCGGTTTTGGTTTGTCACTAGCCAAATGGACATTAATCGTAAAACATTCAACAGATTTGGCATCGCACGAAAATTCATGGTTATGGTGGTTGATAATGGCATTTGGATTTTTAATTTGTGTTCGGGCTCTAGTGCAATATATTAGCATTAAACGTACCTGGCGGCTATTATCTGTGGCTGCACAAGAGCGTCTACTATTCTTTTACTAAAAAAACAAAAACAAACAAAAAAGCCAACCAACGAATCAACGTTTTTCGTTTTATTTTTGCTGCACCTTCTCTTATATAGTCATTGTACGAAAGATTAACCGTATCGTTAATGTTTTTATTTTTATTTTTTTTAATGTTTTATCAAGAAGATTATTATTATATAGATTTGTTCCACATAGATAATTTTAAGAAATTTTTTATTGATCATTTTCAAGATCAAACACACACATATAGACAAAAAAAAGACACAAAAATGCGTTAAAAACAAATATCATTTAGGGAACAATAAGTAATTGACAACGACACTTTGTTTGGAGACGTTTTTTATTGTAAATGATCAAGTCCTGCTACTGAAACAACCTACACGAATGGAATTGATCAATAGAAACAAATTCTTACGCAAAAGTCGCTTTTGATTTGGTCAAAAATTATTAGAGTCTCATCTCGAGTGCTTATTTGATTGAAATTTAGAATTATAGAAAAGTACTTTTGCTCAACAAGTTTTAACTGAAATCAGGGATGATAGTGTCAGATATTAGCTGGAATGTTGTGACTGAAGCATCCAGTCAAGTGAGAGCATACTGAAAGAATTTGCAAAAAACAAAAACATTTGTGATAATAGGTGAAACATTCAAAATGATTAATGACACCAAGTTCAACGTATTGACTTGATCCGACAATAAGACGGAAGACGAAAAATACCAATCGTGCTCTATATAATACAACCAGAAATACCTCAGTTGTTTTTTGACTTAGTGATTTCTGCCTTTAAACCAACGATATATTGAAATCATTAAACTCACAACAAAGTATTTAGTGAAGAAGATTCATATGTTAAGTGATATCAAATGAAACAAAAGAATTCTACTTCTGACCGTTACAGTCACATTTTTTTTCGTTTGATAATTCCCATAAGAACACTAAACAGATGGCGAATGAGTGCAATCTGTTACAACACCTCTAGGCTAATAGTTCATTGTTACAGTTTAATAATTGTTCCTTTTCATGATTACAAACCTGTTAAATGTTTTTTTTTTCTCCTCTAACATCTGAAACTTTTCTCCAACTTTCTACAAGAATTGAGTTGTGAAATCCATTCCAATTTAAATTACCCGGCCTTTGTTCAATTTCTATGTTCGACAAAAACAAAATATACAAACATACAACGAAAGCGCAGATCTAGAAAATAGTTGATTCCAGAAAATAGAAACCATCTTCCCTAAATTGGTAAATTCACCATACAATAGCTCCTCCTCCACTTCAAGTAGACCAGACAAAGATTCTAGACTCGCGTTATTATGGGGACTAGCCCGAATTAAAAGTACAAAAAACTTAGATATAACCTAAAGTGCCACCTCCACAACAAAACAAAAAAAAAAAGAAGAAGAAAAGTGAAAAACATTAACAATACAAAATAGATCAATTAGTACAAACATTTTTCGGTAGATTTAAAATAATAAAATTAAAGTTCTCGGATACTTACGTTTTGAATGTTATATTTTTGTAAAAATATTTCTTGAAATTTTTGATATTTCTCAACGAAGCAAAAAAATGTATCATCTACTAGGGAGACGATTCCAAAAATGCATAGATTTTTAGTACACCCCCAAGAATTAACCACAAAAATGAGCTGATGGCGATATTTTGACTTATTAAAAATAACTCCTCATCAAATTGTTAATAATAAAATAAAAATTTAAATATTTTTTACTTTATGTAAACATTCAGAAGGACCAATTTGTTGCAATTCGTTGTATCAATGTATAGTTTTAAAAATTGTTTTTTTGTTTGTTTGTTTTTTTCTTTCATTAAACATCCAACACAGGAAATCAATGTGTGATGAATAATTATTTTTTTTTTTTTGCCTAGTTATTTCCCAACAATATAATCTAGAAATATTGCGGTTATTATATAAAAATTAAAAAAAAAAATGAATTAATGTATGTATTTTAAAAATAATAAAATCAACAAAAACTTAATAAATTTTGTTATTATGTATGTAGAAAAGTTCTACCGCCCACCCATCAATCGGATTTTAATGTAAACCCCGATTTAAACCAATTCTCATGAAAATATCTCAATAAATCTTCTGGGTTCAACGGGCATTTTTAATGTTTTATTAGAAAGCATTTTTGTTGTTGTTTGATTTTCAATTTAATAGCACATTTTTATTATTATTATTCCTATTATAATTGATTGTATCTAACTAATCTTTAATAAAATTTATACAAATACACTTAAATCTCAGTGTTTTCCTTGGCACGCATTATAACTAGTCGGGAAAAGATGTAAATATATTTTTATGTTTTTTTTAAACAGTCCACCAATAAGAAACGATTACAAATGTCACGTGCCATGTGATTTATGCATTCAATCAAAACTTGATAATTGTTTTCAAAAGTATTGAAATAAGAAATTAAAGGGTTTTTAAGTATTAATATTTTTTTTAACTATTCACCCTTAAATTATTATTTTTTTGGAAAACAAAGGGTGGGAACGTATTCAGGGGACTGTTTTACCTATATCAGTAGTAAAAGCGGATTCTTTCTATTGATAAAATGTTAAAAATGCCAATATGTTTATGATTAATTTAGAAAATTCGATTAAAGATTTTCCGGATTTTTTTAACACGAAAAGTCTTCTTATTGG
>JANSTT010019882.1:0-10543 GCA_026745375.1 Platyura marginata
ATATTTAGCACCCTTAAGTCCAGGGAAAACTTTTTTATCATGATATCCTTAAAAGTTCGTGCTATGTAAATATAGATGAACTTCCGCTTAACCAAATCCCTAAATCGATTAATTTCTCTCGTTTTCCGTAGGTATATTCACAGTTTTCAATTGATTTATGTTTTGGAAAAACTTCAGTAACACCCAAATTCGAAACACTTTTTTTTTTTATTACTTTGCCACACACCAAAAAAAAAAGAAAAAATAGAATGTAGAAAAAAAAAACCAATTACTGCAAAAATTACTCACAAGACGGACAGCATTTTCATAGCATTTTATTTGTCCGACGGATTCAACGAAACTGCCGTCAACGGTACGTTTGCATTCGTTTGTTAGTCGCGCGCCTGCAAGATTGTACATATTGTGGTGGATCTTGGAAATTTCAATCGTATAGAGCTGTATGCTATGTGTAGATAACGGGAGTATTTGTGTCTGTATGTGTGTGTGTGTGTGTGTGTGCGTGTGTCAATTTTCCTTGCTTTTCATTTGTTGAAGGGGAAGCATTTTCGCAAACGCTTTTATGTTGGTATCAATGGACAAATTCTTGGGGAGATATTTATAAATACAAGTGGAATTAAAACACGTGTAGAAAAAATTCCATCACAGCGGAGATTTTTCATAAAGGCAAAGTTTTCGTTGGCGCAAAAAAAGCTTTTGAATTATAATTACCTGTTTAGCTTTATTGGCTGTTTTACATGATTTTCGAGGAAATATTTTAATTCGGGTCGCTTATCTCAAAGTTTAGATATAGAGACAGTACACGTATGTATGGATATATAGACAATATTCGTATACATACATAGATGGAAGGTACATTTACATACTAATTTTCCAATAAGAATTTTAGCAAACAATATTTGACATGCCTCTTACTACTAATCCAAGAACTGGTATGGCCTATGTGTGGTACACGTGAATTTCGTTACTATAAAGTAAACAGGGATAATAAGGGTTTCCTATTGCTATTTACTTATAGATAGAGAATGAGTTCGTTGTGGAGTGATTTCGAGCACTCGTAAGCTTCCTGTTTTGTTACCATTTTTTCACCCAATAATTATTTAGGTATTTTCTTTATTATAGTAGAGAGGTAATTCGTGTGGAACGGGAGGTCTCGAGTTCAAGAGTAAAATATTATTTGTTTTGCTCTCGTACGGAGTTTTAACCTTGAGCCGAGCGGGTTGGATTCTACTTAAAAATGTAGGTCTTCTAGAGGGCATCATTTCAGGGAATAACTGCTAGTTGTGGATTCAGCGAAGGAAAACACATCAAATGTTAAACATAAACATCTTGAAGTGTAAGAATTTGTGGAATTTGGCAATGGGAGTGTTTTCAATCGAAATATTGCCAAAAAAATCCCAGAGTAAAGTTGACTGCAACCACAAATTGTACAACCGCAGTTAATGCTCTTTGAGCAGGTCAAAACGTACAGCACATTGTGACGCCCTTGGAAAAATTTTCTTTATTAATCTTTGATTATTTTTTTTTTCGCTCTCACTCCATTTTTTATGTGTTTGTCTTTTGTTTTTTATATTTTTCTTTAGATTTACACCGCGGAGTTAAAAAACGGTTTTATCCGATTTCTTCCCACTATATTTTTTTGGTCTTTGTTTTGTCTGAGCTTTCGTGAGCTTAGTGCTAACAAATATTTTTCCTCAAAAAGTACGAAATGTTTATTTTTTTATTTTAACTAGACCATAATGCGACTGAACGGATATGCTCCAGAATTTATTTTTATTAACTTAATTTTAACAAATCTTTATAATTAAGAACAATGCTAGTGACAAGAAAAAAGCCTTATCAATTATTTTTGAAAATTGTAATATTATAAATAATCTTAATCGACGCCATTTTTTTCTGCACCGTTCCTATTTTTGATATAGATACGTTCCACGATAAATCGTGACCGTGTAAAACGAGACACAACATGTAATGAGTGCGTTCAATATAAAATAATAGAAATAGTAGATTTTTTTTTAAATTTACAAACCGTGTAAATCAGGTGCCGTGTAAATCAAGGGACGGGTGTTGCCAACCTAAACTAATAACATAATGTGTCGACAGGTTTCCAAACATTATTTGTATTTTTATGAGGTAATTATCTTGTAAAAAATAGGTTAATTTTGATAAATTGAAGAATAATTTGAAACCTAAATTTGACCTAACTAAATAATTGGTAAAATTAATATTTATCTTTTAAAAATGGGGGATTTTTTTCCTTACATTGCAAGTAGTAGCACAGTACGTACAACTGATGGATAAAAAGGCTCCATTGAACTCTATTTTAGTTTATCACGGATTTGATCATTATTTTTAAAAAAATAGTTAAAATTTTATAAAACATCAAGAGATAGGAAAATTAAGAATCAATCAATTTTCGATTTTAGTGGGTTGACAGAAAAAATATTTGTCAGACAACTGATGACACAAATTATTTGTAGTCTGTATAATTATTTAGGCTTTTTTTTACCGATCACTTAAGTCAATTAAAATTAAATTGTTGCTTGGACGGACTTTCATTAATATGTAATTGCCTCAAGGAGAATGGAATTGTTTAATTTTCATTATTAAAAAAAAAAAAAAAAAAAAACAAAATAATTATAAAATATGGAAACAGAAATTAAATTTGATTATGCAAGTGGAATAAATGAATGATCCCTCAACGCCAACAATTTTAATTTCGATTTTGATTTTACATTTTACACGGTGACGCCAAAGCGAACCGTCGACGGGGAGAATATTAAACCATAATTTTATTTTTCACCAAAAATACAATATGACAGAAGCTTTACCTGGCTAAAAATTTGAATTTATTCCCGCACATTGTAAAGAAGGAGTAAATTTTACAAAGAGAAAGAGAAATTCATTTCATTCCGTTTCTTTGTTCTATTTTCGATTGTTGGTTTAACAGGATAGACAAGCGTTTTTCATTAGGGAAAATAAAGGCAAATTCAATTCGTTGTTACATCTTAGAATAAATAACTAGATAAATGAAGGGGGGGGGGGGGAATTAATATTGAAATTTAATTTAAAAATAAAAAAATTTCCTTGTAAAATTGTGATTAATTACTGCTCCGAACATGACTGAAATATTTTTGTTTTAAAGAAATAGGTTCCAAAAAGAAAATGTGAATTATTTTTCAATTATTTTTTTACTATATCATGATAGAAAATATTAATTAATGTTACTATGGCACATAAAATTGCTTCCTGCGCGCCCGTCAGTCAACAAACAAAATTCTTTCTGTCCGCAATTACGTAGATAAAAAATTTCATCTCACCCTTCCAAACAGATCGCTTCTATAGCATTTCCCATAGCATCCGCCCATAAATATCATCTTAGTGCTCAAAAAGCTCTTACTGACATAAAGCTTTTTTATAATCGTTTCTGCATCTTTTGACACTCCACGCTTTCCTAATTAAAAACTGTTTCAGAGAATAGGGTGTTTTTCAAATAGCACAGAGATAAATATTAGGATCATAAAATCATAAGAAATGACTTTTCTTTTAAGTGTCCTTACTTAGTAGGGTATGTCAAAATAACAGATGTTTCACGTCCTTTCTTTTTTTTTATCGAATTTAAAAAATCTGAACGGATTCATATTGATTTGATTGAAATACGGTTTATAGTTAGCATATCCTTAGGCTGTCCACAACATAGAATCCTGAATTACAACAAAAATGTTCCTTAATATGTTGGATGTTAGTATTCCATTTTCATTTTCTACTTTTCACTGCTACTTAAAAATAATGTCCCGTATAACCAAAGTATATCATGACATCAAATTGTGACAATTTTATCGTGTTTATGTTACATTGATATTTTGTCCACAAATAATTTGTTAAAAATATAGTATAGCCAAATTGTCATATTTATGTCACACAAAAATATTCTGCCACTTATTAATGGCAAAAATTTGACAACCATAGTTATGACAACTGTTTCTACTGAATAGTCATGATTTTTTTGACAAATTTGTCACACATTGTGACATTATTGACAATTCGTTACCATCTGGTTGAACGGGGGTTTATTTTTGTTATGTACTATGTACAAGGACTAAAAAATTATTTAATTTAATTTTTCAAAATTGTGCACAAATGGCAACTTTTTATTAAAATTGTTTTGCATGAATTATTAATAGCAATTTTACGTAAATTACTTTGTGTTTTTAGATACCTCTACTCTGTGTACTCTACTTTATATTTATATACCTAGTATAGTACCGGTACACAATTAAAATTAAAGCTATCGTATAGCACATCGTATTAATTTCGTCTTGAAGCTCCTAAATTGGACATAATAAGCACGCCTATCCAATTTCATACAAAACTCTTGGAGCTGATATAAATTTAACGACAAAATTATATTCTTTTGTTTTCTTAGATTTGCTCAATTAATTATGTTGTCCATTTAATTATTTGATGGTATTTCACTTACACCACTTATTGTATATAAATACACGATGTACCTTGTCAATTGTTACCCGTAATCCCTAGCAAATTATGTTGCTCATAAATTTCGGATCCTTCGTGACAAATTCAATTTACAACCTCTTTAGATGGAATGGAAATTTTCTTTCGTTAAAATAAGACAAATGTGACGCTACATAGCAACTATATTTACTTTAATGTTTTCGTAATGATGGTGATTTTCTATATGTTATGTATGTGTGTATTGTATGATAAACCATAGAGTCCTGGTTTTATACTGATAAAAAGGGAAATCACCAAACACACACACACACACACACACATTTTGGATGCTCATAATCATATATTGCAGAAACGTATTTATTTGTTTTAATAAATTACACAACATAACTTAACTAGTGTAACGTTTTGTGTTCGTTAGGGACGTTCCAAGTGGCAATTAAATACACGAACATAACTCTCAGTATATAGGAGGGTACAGGAAGCTGCATTATTATCATATGAAATTTCTGGAACTTTGAATTCTGGGTTAATTGATATTTTAATTGTGTATGTACCCGTTTCCATTTCGGATATATCGATCCATTGGCAATCAATGTTGTATCTGTATATGTCGGCACAATTGATAGATATACCTAAAAAAAGGATAATAAATTATCGTACTTACAGTAGAACCTCGATTATCCGAGATAAATAGGACTGGACAGACCTCGGATAACCAAAAACTCGAATTATACGGTAGGCCGTGAGAAAACCATTTTTTTTTTCAAATTCACCTTGGTTAATACGGAAACTGGGAAAACTCTGATAATCGGGGTTCTACTGTATTTATATAAAACGACAAAAGACGAACAGATGGAAAAACGAATATACGGACAGATAGACAAATAAACGAACAGATGGACAAACGAACATACAGACAGACGAACATACGGAGAGACGATCATACGGACAGACGAAAATACGGACAGATGAACATACGGACAGACGAACATAAGGACGGATGAATATATAGACAGATGAACATACGAACAGACGAACATATGGACAGGCGAATATATGGACAGACGAGCATACGGACAGACGAACATACGGACAGACGAATATACGGAAAGTGGAGCATACGGACAGACGATCATACGGACAGTCGAACATACGGACAGACGATCATACGGACAGATGAACATACGGACGTATGAATATATAGACAAATGAACATACAGGTCCGCCATCTCTCACACTAACTAAAATGTAACTTTCCGTTTCAGTTTTTACCGCTAAAAAATGTATCATTACCTTGATCTCCATAATTGGCACATGCATACTTTGGTTCCGCTCCTGGTAAACATTGATTGTCTTCCAAGCAAAAAGATGCCTTGTGTCCTTCGGCCACTTTGACACCTTTATTATCAAATATGTTAAACACAGCAAACACTTCCATACTGTGATAGTGCCTGGAATAATAATCTTCGGTAAGTAGAGGTATTAAAAATATTTTATTCTCTATTTTTATATTGAACATTTAACTCAACAATAAAATTTATTTATTTTATAATTTAGTGATATTTTTGGCACACTAAATTAAAATCACTGAATACCGAGAGAAAAACATCTAAAATCTTATTAATCTTACATATGACACATATGCCATTCCCATAAATGTTTTGGTATTGACGGTCTAAAATCCGCTGTTCCGCCATTCAATACTTTTGCCGTAAATTTCAATAATCTTCTAGTTTCTAAATGCCAATTCGGATTTTCCTGTTGTATTTCATATGCTCGTGTAGCCAAACAATTTTCCTCCATTGCACATTGCAAGAAATAAATTGGCTTATCCTCAAGATGAGCCGATTGTTCCAATTCAATATAATCAAATATCAAATCGGCCATACTATTGACACACGTTACCGCAGCTACATGCATTTTCGGTCCGGGACAGGTTAATTGATTTAAATTGTGATGAAGACAATCGGCCAATGTTGTTTCATTGCCATAGCACTCGGTGCCGCTAAGCATAATTTTCAGATTTTTTGTATTACTAAAAAAATCCGTTTGTAAGGCATCATTAGCGTAACCATAGCCGAGACTTTTGCACACAACATTTGCCTCTAGTAGTGACCATCCATCCGGACATATGCTGCCCCATCCTTGTTTTCCAAAGCGAACCTTTAATTTGGTTGTCAATAAGACATTTTTAAAACGAATAACATTCTATTACCTCAACTCTCCCTTCCGTATGTATTCTACCACCGGTTAATCGAATTTCCATTCGATGTTTTCGACTGATTTTATACTTTGGTTGTTTTTCCATAATTGGTTTTGTAGATAAATTGTTGGGATTTTTGCATATTACACCAGCCGCTTCTGATGGTTCGCAATCATGATGGCCCCATCCATCAAATCTGCAATCCATAATTTCCGACTCTCTACCATCACACAAGAGATTGTCCATCCAATATTTTTCTGTAATTAATTTATATGTTTTTTTTTTTGAAAATATGTTTTTAACATAAATCAGAAATATATATTATATAAACAATACAAAGATATTGAGATCAGGGTTGTGAAAGTAACAAATGATCGATAAAATACCTAATTTGTTACTGGTAACAAATTTATATGTTACACGACGAAAATCAAGTTACATTTGTACCTATTTTTTTACCCAGTCGTTGTCGCCAATTCGTCATTTTGAAATATTTCGGAACAATTATTTCATGTATCTGTCAAACGGAATTGGACCGAATCGTATTAGTTTGCTACAATTGTTACATTTATTACCAGTTTGTCACCAGTTTGATAAATCGTTTTACTTTAACAACCCTGATTGCGATATACATTGTACATTGATGAAATTTTGTCAGAATATTTATGCAGTATGGTAGAATCATAATAATGAATTTATAGTTGTTAATTGCAACTAAAAATTTATTTTTATTCGTTTTATTTAAAAAATACCTAAAATAAAAATAAAAACTTGATTTAGACTCGAAATTCTGACGTGTATAGTAAGAGAGTAAAAAGCATCGACTTTTTAGCCGATATGGATGTTTAGTTTGCCTAACCCTAAAAAATAATGCACTCGAACCACGGTTGTTTTGATAAAAATATATACAAAATAATATAAGCTACACTCAGAATAAAAAATAGTTAGATCAACTATAAATCAACTACAAAACCTATTGACTTTCAGCTAATTTACGAACAAGTAAACTTTAACTACAAAGTATAATTAAATCAACTAAAATAGTGTAAAAAATTTATTCTTGATTAAAAATAAAATTACTACCTACATTTTAGTAATATTTTTCATATATCATCAAATTTGCTTAATTTAGAAAAGCATATGTTGTTCGGGAAGCAAATCTTCGATGAGTTTAAGTTTTTTTTGAAATACTATAAGCTATAAGTAATGGTGTTCGGGATGTCGAACGCAAAAATATTAAGTTAACTATTATTATTTTTATTGTTTTTACTAAAAATTAATTAATTTTTTTTTTTAAATATTAACTACAGATAGTAAAATTAATTATGAGTAGTAAAAATATAGTTAATTTCATTATTTTTAGAATCAACTACGAAAATAGTAACTTTTTCATTATATTTTTCTCTGAGTGTATGTATTTAGTGTGCAAATATAAAATCAAATAGATATTAAATGTCTATGTATGTACTTCCACCTACGCTTCTAGAACTCAGCATCATTAATTCAGTATGCTAGTTAAAAAAAAATAATTTGTTCAAACTTTTATATACTCACTCCTTGCTGATCCAAACATTCCACTATGTGTAAATTTTTGATATCCGGTAAACCCTAATTGTCTGCAAACGACCTCAGCTTCATTTTTGTCCCATTCGTCATCGCAAATAGCTCCCCATTTACCATTGTGAAGTATTTCAACATTACCTGGAAAATGTAACATAGAACATCAGGAAGAATATTTATGATTGTTTATACATAGAACATAGTTAGTTAGTTGGAATTTTCAACTGTTAGTTATTTGGTTTCCTTCGAATAGTATAAAATAGAGAAATAATTAACTGGGTCTGGTATAAGATTAATCAATGTGTGCCCTCCTACTATACCATACCAATACATATTTATGTATAAATTAATAGAGAACTTTTTACATATAACGATTGGAGAGATAGAGATTAAGATGAAGTATGGTATAATATGATGAGGATCATCGTAATTTTCAAGGATAAGAAATTCTAATAAAATGTCTAGTTCTATTTTGATTTTGATTTATTGTTGTCGACAATACAAAAGCTATGCAGACGAATTTTGTTGGTAATATGTACACATAAATATAAATTTATGTTCTAAATATAATGTTGATAAACATCAAAAAATATAAAATCATATGTTGATGTAGGTCATAATATTAGAGATTTATTACATCAAATAGTCAAATGCGTATCACAACATATTTTGATATGTTGCCTTTCAGAGTGTAATACCCCCAAAGGATTTCGGATATTATTTTATCAAATGTAATCCGTATACAGAAAATTTGTATAGGTGTATTACTACAGTAGGTATGTTTTTTTTTTTTTTTTTTTTTACCCCTTGCTGTATTTACACGGTCTATAGAAAAATAAATATTTGTTTATCATTTTATTTCAAAAATTAATTTCCAACCTTTTTTGCCTTATATCAATCAATCAAAAATTCGCAAAAAACCCTAATTTAACCCTAATCCTACCAACATGTGCCTTTGGGGCACAATTGATTTTTCAACTAGACGAAAAAGCTTAAATAATTCTTTTTTTTACATTTTTATGAATTTTCTTCTTTACCTGGTAAAAATACAGGTATTTCTTATAAATGCCTCTAAGGCAATCTGGGTAGATTTTGTTTTAAAATATCTTTGGTAGGATTAGGGTTAAAATCAGCGATTTATCGACTCATTTGTTTCGTGGGAAATATAGAGAATGTCTAAGTGAGACATTTATATATGGACAAATTTAATTTCTAACTTCAAATTGAAATATAAAATAGAAATTATATTTACTATAAATGGCAGACATGCCCAGGGTGCCCTTCTGTCAATTATACATAATTTTACAAAACCACAAAATTACTATTGTACATTTAATTTATGATAGATTTAGTATAGATGATCTCTGTTAACATAACGAAGCTGTTGCCATTCTCCCTCTGAATTCTAATAATCTAGAAAAAATCTATAATAAATAATTCCCAAAAATAGAGCAATCTTAGAAAAAAATCTAGCTAGAGCCATGTGCGAATTGGTTTTTATCGACAGGTACATGAAGAATTTAGGACTACTGAAAAATAATTTGGGGATCATATAGTATCATGCCTTCGGGGGTAGTTAGCGGATCAATGGTCAGAAAGTTTATAAAATCGGAAAAATTGCACAGAAATGGCTCTAGAAAATTGGGAGACGGAAAACCCTCTTGGTGCCTAATACCCCTAGCCCTTGGTGTCCTCTATATTTGATAAAAATATATTCTTCTAGGTGGGACCATTCATCTAGGTGGGACTATAGGTATGATTTCATGACAAAATATCCAATTCGCTGTTAGAGGGTTCTAAAAATAGTAAAAATGCTGAATGATATGCCATAAAAAAAACTATGTTATTCGAAAAATATGGAGGAATAAATGTTATATCACAATAACTGATTATTTAACTTAAAAAAAAAACAATTAAAAACAAAAATTAAGTAGAAAAATAAAAAATAAATACCATTTCAATATAAATAACCCTAAATAGTGTCTGTGTGAAATTTTGTCAAAATCGGACGAATGAATCGGGGGCTAGCTGTTAATGGGTCAATTTGTTTTAAAAATTTTATTTCTCAAAAAATGCTTGAAATTGAAATAATATGAAAATACAAAAATCAAAATCACATTTTTAATATTAATAAGAAAGTTCAAAATTGTGTCACTTTTTTCCATAAAAATGATCTAAGTTTTCTATTGTTTTAACCCTTTGAGACGGTAACATATGTTGCCATTGACTGTCTGTATGCATTTCACGCATTTATTTAAATTTTCCACCACAATTATAATTTTTCTATTTTTTCTTAATATGTGGAGA
>JANSTT010019883.1:0-10539 GCA_026745375.1 Platyura marginata
TGATTGGTTGTCATTTATTAGACTAATTATATTTTGCCATGAGGGGTAGATATACTTTTGTTACGTACTGTACATATATGCAAATAAGTTTATTCAACTTTGTCTAAGTTTGTACGTTTTTTTTTACAATTTAATTAGAAAAATTGAAAAGTATCCGTGCATAATTTACTTTATTAGCTTTTCTTTCCTTTAAAAGAGAAATTTTTATATTTCTATCAATATTATATAGATAAGTAAGTATAGAAGCAAACATAAAACTTGTATTATATACATAAAACCACAAAATTTATTACATTCAATTTCAAGACACATCTTAATTCGCCTCATAATCTACTAACTGCATAGTTTTAAATTTTGAATGCAATATCTAATCTTTATATATCCTTTATCGTTCTCCTGACTACTTTAATACATTGTTTTATTTAAGGGTTTATTGCGTTATGGTTCTCGCTGTCGCACAAAGAACACCCAAACCATTGTATGACACCATTGGTATAATAGTGCCATATGTACTATATATACATATGTACTATATATATACACTACATTGGTATGATTTAAATTTAATTTTAAATTATTATTATGGTATGTGGGAAAAGATAATTTTCTATAAACTTGCTTTTGTGTTATGTCATAATTCTTTCTACCTACCAATATGTATAAATTACTACTTTATATAAAAAAGAAGTTTATGCAATTAATATTATTGAAAATGTTACCAGAATCTTGATCATTTTAACATAATATTCTTTCTCGTGACATTTTAAGTCGAAATAAGCATGTCCATCCGTCCGTGCTCAAGATCCGTCCGTTTTTTCAATATATATTTGTTGTACAGAAAAAATGATAAGGACAAAGTCGTAGATAATAACTAACTAACAACTCATACGGGTATATATTTCGTTGTAGCCAATTATTTCTTATTTCAGTGAATAAACACTTAACAGTTGAACTTTCTTTTATCAACTTTGTATTTCGTTTAAATCTTAAATTTTCATTTTTTGTTAAATTTTCTGTTTTTGTACCTTTTTGTACTTCAAGGTGTACATATAGCGTAACTCTTACTATGAATTTTATCTTTGCCTAAATTTAAACGCTGATCATACTCGTATAGTTTTCAGATCATACTGTTGATGATAATTTCAAATATAAAACGATTTTTATTTAACTTTGAAAAATATATTTTAGTTTATCATCATACACACGTTTCTTATTTCGTCATAAAATGTTGTTATTACAAAGGAAAGTCCACATCATGTACAATGTACATATATATGTAAGTATGTATATGACTTATATTTCATGTATGTATGTATATAAAAGGATAAGGAAAATCAGTTCTTGGGTGGTATAAGGACGACAAATATATGGTTGGAAGAGTATCTATATTATTGGTGCAACAACCTTACCAAAAAGCATATATCAAGTTTGAATGTGCGGATTTGCTATCTACGGTCGGCGTTGGCTGCAAATTGAGACATAGACCATTCCTGGATTTTGTTTTGCTACATATTGTACATATTATATTAAGAATGATATAAAGTAAACGAATACATAGCTGGTTGTATAATAAAGGATTATATGTACATATGTATCTATATCTATATGTATCCATATACATATACATTGTATGCCCGGATCTTTAAATATAGTTATAAGACGTATATTTGCTGGAATTGTATAATTTTTGTAGAAGAAATGAAGATATGTTTATCTTTATTCCGAAAATAAAACAAAAATAATAATATATAGAGTTCAGATACTAACGTGTATCAAGTACCAAAACGTACAGATTTTGTTTTGGCTGCAGAATTTTAAAGAAATTACGAACATATTTATTTCTATTTTCTATAAATTTTGGAACATATAGTCGTAAGTGAAGGAGTACAGATATAAGATAGGATATTAAATTTTTATTAGCAATTAATGATAAGAAATACTATATAATACAAAAGATATCAAACTAATGTTTGTCATTTGTTAAAATAAATATCATTATTTACCTGTAACACCGGTTGCTTCAAGTCAATATTAAACTAGTAAATATTCAATTAATCATGGATTTTTTTTTTTTTCGGTTGATTAGTCTTAAAATGTAGTAATATGTAGTTTGCGTCAATCAAAATACGTCAGTAAAATGTGATTTATATAAAGGTACGAACACACGGTATAGCAAACTAGTATATAGCTGGATTATAGTTGACTGATAGTCGACTATTGTCGTGTGACAACCTTGCATAGTTGAACATTATAGATAGTTGAACTAAACGCTCGTTTTTACAACTATACGATAGCAGAAAACTAGCACTGTGTGAACGCTGTCTAAGACACAATTCTGGTGTGTTTACATTTTAGTATATATGAATTCAGGATCCAAACGAGAAACCATATTTAAAACTCAGTGTCCATAGTAAAACTTAAAAGTATTAAAAATTCTTAAAGTTTTGAATTTTACCATTTTTAATAAAAATATTATGCAAAAACTAAACTTTAATGCTTCTATCGATCCAACAAAAATCTGTCGTAATATCAACATAAATATGAATTAACTATAAATAAAGTTAGATATAAAAATCAATTACTTATATCACGATAAAAATATTAATATTGGAAAATTTTATGTTCAATTTCAATTAGTTTTCAGTTAACTTCAACTTACAATTGATAACGTAACGTTTTTCCCCTTTTTTGTGGAGTAAACCATATATAGTTCTTAAAATGGGAACGTTCACCCCATACAAAACCTCAATAGTATATATTTGACAAAAGCGTTTTATGGAACAAACGACAGAATCTACATTCTTGCAGATAAAGAACTGAATAGAAAAATTGTAACAGAAAAAAGTACCAACTTTCTGGTATGATAATAACATATATCTACATGCTACAACAGTACAGCTAGCACAAGTTGAACATAATTTAGCAGTGCAAATATTTACAAAATCACAACTTCACGCTCAAGAGACTATTGAACTTCTTTATAATTTGGATTTTTGAATAGAGATATATATCTCGAATAATGCTCATGGTATTATGTGTAAAAGCTTTTAGCTTTTAATATAATAAAATGTATAATGATAATAATCCAGTAGTGCTACTGAATTTATTATTCTACAATATACAAAAACCAACATGTAACTTCATACATCCATATTATCTACAAATTATGGGAGAAGAACGAATAAGAAACCTCAGTATACCGGTGTATCTATGTACACATTATTTATATTTGTATTAAAATAGTATATACATTTCATTTTCTCATCAAAAACTTATGAAAAGAAAATGCATTTTCTTGCAAGGGAATATTATACTAGGGTGGAGTAAGGTTGTATGGAGAAATATCACATCCAAAATACAGAAACGGATGTTTGTAGAGTCTTGTTAGGCATCCAGACAAAGTTTCATCATTATAATAAGTCAAGTTCTTTGATTTGACCGTTGCAAAGCTGCATCTGTGATTCACTTTTCACACGTTTCGAGTGCTTCAGTTTACTGGCAATGCTTAGCAAATCATACCTTAAAACGGTCATAATAAGCCTTTTCAAATGTCTGAACCAATAATATCTTTAAAGCTGGTTATATAACCAATCACAAAAACTTTCAATTCTTTGAGCAAAACGAAAACATTTAGCTACAATGATGAAATTTTCCCAGGATGTCTTCAATTCCACAAAATCAGATCAGTTTCGGTTACATGTTCGGGAACCTAAATTGTTCTTATATAAGGTTTTTTACTGATTTAGACTGATTCACTTCGATAGGCCGGTTTTCAATCTAGCTTAGTCAATAATGGCATATGCGAGCGAGTTCTACAATATCTACCTTCCTCCTACCTTCTTTGTCCCATTTCCACTGTTAACGTGTGACCCGAGCCACTAAAAGTGCTTGACGCCCTCGAAAAAATCTAAGATCTAATAATATAATCTATGAATAGCGCATCCCGCATTGCAAATATTTCATCTATATACCAATAAATTCATTCATTTCACATTTTTCTCTAATATTTTAAAAGATGCAAATTACGTAAAAATAATCATAGATAAATATCCTACATGAAAATTGAATTGAATCTAAATGGGTTCACTCCTTAACCCTACTAAATTACGAATGGCAGGCAGTGCACCTATATAGCATGTCGATGCACTTCAGAGGATTGCATTGTCGGTCGACAACCCGTTACTTGTAATATATGTATGTATGTGTGTATTGTGTGCATATACATATAACGGAACAGCCATTCAATGAAACTAAATATACATACTATTCGCTCGTTTTACTAAAATAAGAAAGTTATACCAAAAGTTGAGCATTTATCTATGTATGTATGTAGCTCTACTAAACTACCCCATATAACTGAATGAAAACTAAAGTACCATAGTAAAACTTTATATTTTAGCTAAATTATTATCGTTCAGAATATTATATAAAATGGTTTTATAACTGTTACCCCGATAAAATGTAAATATTTACTGTTTAAAATGAAAGGAAGCTATAAATTGAATTGTTCGAATTTGGTTCCATTTAAAGATATACATAGTCGATATTGGAATTCTCTTTTGACATGATACCTTCATGAAGTTCTTTGATAATTAAAACTCATTGATTTGTTCAATAAGCAGTTCAATAAGTCCCTCCCATTTATAATGCATGTAAGTTAATATTGTGCAGTAAAGTTAATTTACATATATTATTTTACTAGAAATCTTTATCTAATGAATCCAAGTGCCAAGAGATCAATGGCTGTATGTCCATCGAACAAATGTTTATACAACTCTTTATCGTTACTTTAAAATCTTACCAATCATGCACAGACATAAAAATACCCACTTATATTTAGATGGTACTTACCACATTTAAATGAAGCCATTAAACTTTCTGAATCGGCACTATGATGATATTCGTACAATGATTTATTTAGCAAATCTTCCGGTTGATATCCCAATAGAGAGTGCATCCTAAAATTTAATAAAGCAACTTCTTTAACAAATTTTCATTTAAATAGTTATTTAAAGCATTTCCACTCAAAAGCAAAAGAAGAACAATGGCTAGGGTGTTCAACGTAGCGATTCAGCTCGATAACTGTCACAAAATAATCCAATTTGAGCCGTGATAATTTGCGCTAAATTGTCGTTATGTTTGTGTATTGCGTTTATAGTTATTATATGACATAATGCGATTTGTGGCTCTCCAGTTTGTGAGTGACCGAGCTGAATCAATGTGTAGATCTAGGAATACAGATAGGGAATAATTTTAGACAAATACTGAATATGTCAAATGGTAATGAAAAAGAATTTACGATGATTGTTTAACCCTATCAAGGTGTGTCTTTCAGACACATTTCATTTCTCCTACTCATTTAATATGTATATTACCGATCGGAGGTTTTATGTATTAGAGATTTTTACAAAAAAAAAAAAAATAAAAATAAAATTTTTAACTTTTTATCTACATTTAGATTTAATAAAAATAAAAATGACTGCCACAACCTACCAGGGTAAAAATAGCCTGATTGGATTAGGGTTAAAAATCATTTTATAAACTTGAAATGATGGAATTATATATTTGCATTCGACTAAAGTAACAAAGGTAGTCTAATCATCTCACTATGAATTATACAATTAATTAAACAATTAATGAAGTTCCTTATACTACTTATTTGGGAAACATATTTCAAGACCATTTATAAGGGTCCTAAACTTAAAGGTTTTAAGACTATCTGGCTATAAGATTAGATAAACGAGAAATAATTTCTATAATCTTGAGATCTAAAATTACTGAATGTATTGATTTAAAATCGTACTCACTTATCATCAACGTAGGAAAACTTCATATCCAAAGAATGCTTTGTTAAAAATGTCTTTGAATCTAATGGTATTTCAATGTTCGATGGATGTGGAACAGGACGTCCAACAGCAATTAAAAGTCGTTCGCCATTGTCGTCGGTGGCAATATGTCCACAAATGTGTATCACCTAAAATTGATAAATTTTATTATCGCGTTGATTCCACATTGAAAAATCTAAAAATAATACTTTATAAGAAGCGCTTTTAATGTTTACACTTCGTCCACGACTTGTTAAAGTGCACTTTAATCGCAAAAGAAAATCACGATGCAATTGTTGTGGTGTATCGTTGCTATTGTCTTTTTTCTTAGAATCGCATGCAATGCCACGACGTCCATTTAAGACTTCACGAAGTTCGTCATGATCGCATTGATGAGTGTAGTCCCATACTTGTTGACCAATCATATCAATCTGAAAATGAAGAATTTTAAAGTAACTTTTTTTAAGTGTGCTCACATTTCTTTAATGATAATAACCTGTTGAATACCGAGAAATTCTTGAACATTTTCGGATGTATATGTTATATCACCATCGGCAGATAGAACGAACAAAAAACCATCCAATGCTTGCATCACAAAATTTTCAGTTGTAGACGTTTCCGTAGTTTCAGTGTCTTTATTGTCTTCTTTATCAGAATTTAAAACTTTGTCTTTGATATGTGGAACTAAAACATTATAAGTATGCTAATTAAACAATTATTGTTCATTCTAAATCTTTCGCATAAATGCATCAAAAAATTATAAAAAACTTTTAGTTATTTCTCTAGCAAGCGCATCTTTCAGAATATATTTAACTTACATAATGTCAGCATATTTCGAACTTTGAGATAAGCAATCGATAGTCGCATTATAGAAGCTTTGTCAAGTTGTTCAATATCTTCACGACAAATTGGCAACGCATTGGCAAGATCGCTGAAAATTTCCGTTTCACGAGAACGACGACAACGAGCGGCGTCACGGGACTTCTCTTTACGTTTTTCGTTGTTCCTGGAAAATTACAAAAATACTATACCATCTTTCGACTAACGAGAATTAGTAAGAATCCGTCTTCAAGAGTAGTTATAGATCCTGTAGGCTTTAGCCTTCAGATTAAGATCATCGTCTCTAATGAGAAAGGTTTTTTATTCTAAGCCAACACTAATTTAACCAACTTCATGCATCGTCCCCAATGAGAAAAACCTCTCTGTTTTATTAGGCTGTAGGATAAGGATATCATATACAAGAATTATTAAACTAATACTCTACTCACAGCTCTTCATCCACATATCAGCTATTGGATAGGCTGGTTATCTAGTACTCTTTTTATTTATCTATAAAGCTGGATAAACCTGTATCCATTCTCTCATTACTATTTCTTAAATATTTTGTCTCAATTATTGTATTACAAAGGAGGCAGTCGTTTTATGTTTATATTGACGAAAATAAAACAACTTTTTTATATTTCTAGTAATAATAGAGGTTCCTAATCAGATATTGAGACATAAAACTTTTACGTATCTATAAATAGATACATATATATTTATATGTCTATCACAATATATATATATATATAGATCCCCTCCGCACTAACGATAATAGAATCGTTTCATAGTGTTTATATTGTTTTTTTTTTAAAACTACAATTAAGAGACAAGTTTTAAAATTCATTTAAGTTAAATTCCTCTTGTAGTTATGATATCCTCATTAGAACCACTAAGTTTTTGTATAGATACAATGCCAAAAAGGGATTTGTAAATATTTTTTATTTGAAGACTCTTTGTCCCTTAATGACAAGAAGAGTTATGCAATTTAACATCAAGTTGGAACCGATTTCAATCAATTATGTCTCCCCAGCTTATAAATTAAATGATATTAAAATAGAAAATTTAGCGCCAACACAGCAGACTCTTCTTATCAAAAAGACAATAAATCAATATTTATAGCTATTAAAATAGTACTTAATTACGAGTAATTGGTTGATTTTTGTTTCATAAATTGACGCCAAATTAAGTGTATCGTATACCTACTTATAATCTTGGTTTAACTTGAAAATACAATCATTATCAATCAATTCAATAAAAGTTCAATACGTCCAATGACAAATTTATCATAATGATTTTCGATGCGCAAACCATAACGATACAAAAACAATTACTAATTACATACGAAGTACTGCAAAGACCACTGTGTACTGTATAACAAGTCATTAGATATTGAAAAGGCTGTTAAGTAAAAGCTACGCGGCTTCCACACTAAATTTCCCCCTCCCCCACTTCCCACAACTTTAAAAAGATGTAATTGCTCTAATATATGGGTTACCATATACTCGTATATATGAATCTATGTATGTATGTATGTATGTATGTATGGGGTCTATAAGGGTTAAGAAATAATGGCCACATTTTATGAGAAACAAAATTAAAAAACAAAAGCTTTTAGTATTTATCATTTTTCAAAAAGTTTGTATGAGAGGGGATCAAAGGAGTGGGTCGATTTTGCCCATTTACAACACAAGCGGCTTGTTCACTAAAAAACGCCACAGCCAAAACTTAAAGTCGTTAGCTCAACGCGTTAGCGTGTTATTTATTGCAGTTTTACGATTAAAAATGTAGAGAAAACATAAAAATTTCGAATAAAAATTTACGAAAAAAAAGTGTAAACAAAGCTTCCACTTTGTATTTTTATACAGAAGTGGAAGCAAAATCAGATAAATTATTGGTAATAAAAATTGTTAATAAACAAGAATACAATTTTAATAAAAGCCAACCTGTTATTGTTATCGTGCTATGTTGTTAAAACAAGTTCAAGAATTTATAATCGAAACAAAAATTACTTTTTTGATATATTCAATTATTCATTCAACTGGTATAATATTAATAAAATTATACTTTTATCAGTATCATCTTCTTTTATGTAGACAGAATATTAAACATAAAATGGACAATTTGGAACATTAAATAGTAGGTAGTAGTTGAGTTGTTGGACTAACTCCATTTAGTTTATATTTAATTAGATAGATGATAGAGTACGAACAATAAAAGCAAGAATAAAATAAACAAATGGAATGGTATTCAAAAAATCGCACAAAATAATGAATGTTGATAATAACACATTATGTTGTTGAAATAGTAATTCAAAAAGTACTCCTTAGGCTTAGATAGAGGTTTTCTGAATGAATTAATAAAATAAAAATTAATTTTATCAAACCTACATAAAATCTTCCATATCAACCATATTAATTAGAGGACATGCTGGTTCGCCATAAAAACCATAACAATATGCAAAATTCCATGGTTTTGGTCCTTGGCACGGAGAATAAGTTGGGATATTCGGAAATGTCCCAAAATCCGGTTCTGAATAGCATATGCTTGATTCTCTTGATTCGGTAGTAAAATTAAACGGCGTCAAACCATGCGCTGTTGGTTCTGATTGTAATTCATTAAAATTAGGTTTCTTAAAATGTTGATAGTCATAACCGTAATTATCGATATTGTGACCAAGTCTCTGTTCGTAAACAAATTCCGAATTAACGGCATGCCACCAATCTGGTGTTGACTGTTGCATACTTGTATATTAAGTTTGAAACTACATCACAAACTATTATAAAAATTTTTGTAAAAATCAAACTAAAAACCACGTCTAAAAAGCACTTACGAAGAAAACAATCTCCAACCGAAAGTAAGTTTCAAATAAAACTAACTAAAACTAACTAAAAAAAAACATAAAATAACAATTCAAATTCGCTAAATTCTAAAGATAAGAATTGTATACCAATAATCACTAGCCAATCAAAGCTGTCCAATTTTTTAATCGGTTTGGTAGCAATAAAAAAAATTCGAATCAAACAGCTGAAATTTGGTAACAGTAAGGAACATCAATATTTGGCAAGTAGGCAAACTATGGTGTAATAAAGATTGTTATGGATGATAAGCTGTTTGTAGCGGACAAAATACAATTTATTCAGACATAGACGGGGTTGACATATTTGAATTATAATATATGGATAGGACTTATCGAAGATATCATCGGAATCAGGTAAAGTAAATCGGAAAATACATGTATTTCGATTATAAATTGAGTAATAATTGGGTTAATGAACTACTCTGTATGGATATCAGAAGAATGCAAGGGAAAATGAAAATTGAATTCTATACTAAACCTCTAAGAAGAATGCCGGTTATTACCAATAATATTCTAATAAATTCTTTATGAGAATTTGAGCAAGATGTAGCGTGAGATTTTCTTTTCCTTAGACAAGAAGTTCAGCGTCTGACAAATGGGTTGAAAAACTGCTGATGATTTATAATTAATCAAACGCGTTCCTTTAAACAATATTTATAACGATAATTGATGATCCCCTTTATTTGTTAAAGGCCGGATAATATGAATTTTCTACTTTCAATAGTACCAATTAAATAATTCCATAGTTTATATTGGAGTCTACAGTATTTACAGTCTTACGAAAATATAACTACAACTCTAAAGATCGCTAAATTAAATCACATCTTTTGATAATTTTTTTTTACTGGTTGTAAATATTTAGATGTTGCATTTAAATTATTGTATAAGTTATGTTTATTGCTTAAAAAGGTTTGACTATATTTTAGTTTTTGGGTACCTTTTAAACGGTACAGTTTAGAGCCAGTAAAGAAGGAATAATTGGCTACACCGATTATAATATACCCGTATGAGTACTTGTTTATTATCTAAGATTTT
>JANSTT010019884.1:0-10538 GCA_026745375.1 Platyura marginata
CCTTTGTTAATTTATTGTACAGACAAAATAGACATGTACAAAGTTGTAAATAATAAACAAGTACTCATACGGGTATACTATAATCGGCGTAGCCAATTTTTACTTCTTTACTGGTTTTCATTAAATTAACGCTTGTAATACAATTTATTTACATACATATGTATATTAACAATTCAAATACAAAATATTCATTAAAACATCTTTAATCAATGCCAAAGTTAGTTTGGCAAAAATCCAGACATTCGTTGTATATCACAAAAATCATAGCAAATACGTCTCTCAAACCACAAACAATTTTAAACTAACACACGCAAACATTTGGTGCGATTAGAATATAAGTCAACCTTATATTTTATAATTTAACGGTTTAAAAGTAGAACCGAACCATCCACCCTCAAGTCTAAAATTTCCTTAATCAATAAATGTTGTGAAATATTTTCAAATGTCTACATAAATGATTCCATAACTGTAGTTTTTTATCTTATCTTTAAAAAAAAACGATAAGTATAAATACATACGAAAATATATTATTATAATAAAATGACAATAGATATTTGAATATTTACTTGAAGAATCTCTGAGCATGCCTTGTGCCGTGCACGTGTTCATTCAAACGTATTGTCTGGCAAAATGTACTACTAGGAATGTTTCTTAAGTCGTGAAATTATGCAAGAAGCCGAGAACTTCCTCTTTGATTCTTTTATTCATGTTTTTTTTTCATATATAAATTTAATTTTGTTTTTTTTCCCTATTGATAAACTCTATTATAGGAACTGAATGTTATGCAATAATTTAAAACTTTGGAAACTTCTTGAAATACTTAATTGTAATACATACATACATATAACGATAAAATGATTATCAATAATTTAGTAAATCAAGTAGAACAGAAAATGATTTCAATTAGAATCTTATGACTCTGATAAGTGTTATGTCGTTTTCATTTCATTTACTCGGAGTAGTCACTGAATCGGTGGCTGTGAAAAAAGTGTTTTATGCACCACCAGCGGAGTTTAAAATGTGCGACGGTTTTTTTTCAGTTCAGTGTATACTACACCGAGTACGATATTTCAAATTGCTTTCTTGTATAAAGGACTAAAAACATTTAATGAATTGCCTGTAAAAATTAAGCATGGGAGAAATGAAAGTGTGTTTAAATAAATTGAAAGAATATGTGAAAATTAGCTTTTGAACTTTAAAGTCTTAAATTGTAAATATGAATGAATGTAAGGAATAAAATGAATGTATTGTACTAATAGCTAATTAAATGTTTATTATTGTTATTATTATTATTTCTACATCGTATTCGATAACGGACAGTGTAGTAAATATTTAAAATTATTATATTGGACCGATTTAGTTAAATTTTTTTTTAATATTTTTTAAATACAATAATCTAGTCAGAATCCCGGAAAACTAATTAGGAGAGAAATGGCAGGTGCTCAAAGTGAAAAAATTGATTTTTGGCATAAAATAGCACTTTTTAATTTCTAAAAAAAACTATGCACCGGAAAATAAAATCCCACAATCAAGGACTAGATTATTGAAATTAGAAAATATTTAAAAAACCAGTAAAGAAGGAAAAATTGGCTATTATAATAATTGGCCGATTGTAATATACCCGTATGAGTACTTGTTTATTATTTATTACTTTGTCCGTGTCTATTTTGTCTGTACAATAAATATAATTGGGTAAATTGAATACAACTGATAAGCGCCATAACAGTACTTTGTGGAACTTTTTGTCTATGAATGAAATTTTCATTTTTTTATTCTCTATCATTTTCATTATATTCATTTTTTTCGTAATCTAAATACTTTTCGAGTAAATGATTAAAAACATTAGAAATTCAATAAAATTGATTGCAGCGCCATAATTGTAGGTCGTACAACTTTTTGGTCTACGAATGAAATCTTCATTTTTGTATTCTCTATAATTGTTGTCTTTTATTTATTTTTTCTAAATTTTGACTACCTTTCGAGTAAATGAATGGTTAATATCAAAATTCGGTGCACACTGTACCACAGCCTCCCCTATTTTTTGTCCGATTTGCTCCAATACCAATAGAGATCTTACTCTAGTAGTACATAATAAATTGTCAAAATTTCAGCTTTCTAACTTTAGTCGTTTGGCCGGAATCTTGATTGAGGACAGACGGACGGACGGACATGCATATTTCGACTTAGAATTTCACGAGAAAGATAATGGTGTTGAATTTTTTTTTTTACGATGAGTATTAAGGGGCGTTACAAACTCCGTACCAAAGTTATAATACCCTTGATTAACATCATACGAGTATAAAAATTATCATAACTAGTTTAAAGTGTAGTCTTTGAAATAATATAAACAAGCTTCCAAAAAGATATCTTATGTTTGAAAAAAAAAATCACAAAAATATATTTTTTTAGCCTTACAGGTAGAGGTAGATGTAACTCCTTAAAATATCAATTTTTAAAAATTTTCAATAATAATTATGGGTGAAACCAGTAAAAAAGCAATAATTGACTACGACGATTATAAGATTATAATATATCCGTATGAGTACTTGTTTATTATCGACGACTCTGTCTGTCTCTATTTTGTATGTACAACAAATAATATTAAGTAAATTTAATACAAATGAATAAAAACTATATAAAATTGATTGCAGCGCCATAACAATTCATCGTAGAACTTTTTGGTCTATGAATGAAATTTTAATTTTTCTATTCTCTATCATTGTATTTTCTACATTTCGGTAAGGGCGAAATAAAAGATTGGACGATATAGAACCCGATTCTATTAAAAACTCATTTTTGGCTTAAATGCACTTAAAGGCGCTTTTTCTGGGCGCAGCGACGTTATATCTTTTGACTACAAATATATTTTATGTATTTCTGTTATTTTGTCATTATTCTTTATGAATCTTTATCTATTCACCCTAATCTCTTTACACCCGGTTTCAGTGTATCTATGGTAACTACGACCCTACATTTAAGAATTGTTCAAGAGAGTTGATTATTTGTTATGTAGGCGTACCGTACAACTATATATCAGTTTAGCATCTTTGTAGAAAAAAAAACCACACCAAACCGGTAATTCAACCCCTTTTTACCTTTTTGTACCTACATATTTATATTCATAAATTACATAGTTTCCGCAAAATCATTTTGACCAGAAAGGCGAAGTAGTATGCTCTGTTTAATATAATGAATAGAAGGAACCACGCTTCAACTATTCTTAAATAAAAAGATTGAACTATAGACGCCTTCCTTTGCTGCTTGGACAATGTGCGCACGTGTTTAATAAGTACAGTACCTACATACATGGCAAGATTTAATTGATACGACTGTTATGTATAAGATGCGGTTAGTGATATTTGCTGCACACAAAAGAATCTTTATGTTTTTGGACATTATTACCGCATTCTAAACACCTTCCTAATCTAAGCGTATAATACGCAACAGACCCAATTAATAATCGAATCATTGAATAAGCATGTACTGTACATTAAACCAATTTTTCGATTTACTTATCAGATTTTAAAATAATGTATTTTTAAATAACCTCATTTCTCACAGCTAAACAATAAGCATGACCTTTTCTAGACCTTTTTTTGTACATATTCTTTTGTATATTAATCTCTATTAGACCATCTCTAAATGATTGTAATACTTGTGATGTTTACCAGGGGCGTCATTTCAGAAACGGCTTGGGGGGTGGGTCAATATTTTTCAAAACATAAAACGTTTTTTTTGTTCCATTCCATGACTGAGGTAAAATATAAATATGCATTTACTTGCTTAAACAGTTTACCCAGAAAAAAAGGCTGCCTAGTATGCGACGAAACTTCCACCAATCCAATGTGCCTCTATTCTTTTTGAGTTAATATGGGCGGCAGGGGGTTTTAATTTTGTATGAGAACCCCCTCTACAAAATGAAAATTTGGAAAAACCATTTAGACCAAAAATTTTTCAAAATTATTTATTAATTTTCTTTCAAAGCTATGACATTTGGAGTGCAAATAACTAAATTTCCGTCAAGAATTAATTTTTAAAAAATCTTTGAAAATGAGCATTTAAATACAATTGGTAATGCGTTTAATTAATCGGTATATTTTTTAAATAACTATGAAAAAATTAATTGATTTTCCGAAATTGGATTTTCAAAAATTTAATGATGGCGTTAGTAGGGGATATTAAAGGGAAAAAAATCCGTATATCATTTTAAATAAATGATTCCCTATTATGCAATACAAAAAATACAATTTTTTAAAAATTTTGTCATTTAGTGGAAAAAAACACGAAAATAAAATTTTTTTTTTACAAAAAAAAATTTTGAAAATTTCTACAGAGAAAGTTTTTTTTAACTGATTACAGAATTATTTTTTGTTCAAAGCTTGAAATGGAGCAATTGACCCCCTATCCCACCAAATGGCGTCCATGATATTAACTTTTATATAGTAAGTTATATGAGTATTTGGCTGTTTTTTTTTCTTTAACTATATTAAATAAGTGCGTAGTTTTTCTTTATTGAATTGAATTAATGCGTACGTAGTTTTGATACCTCTTATATACATACATGCGTAATAAAATTTTGGATGAATTCTCATTCTTTATTATGTATTTTATTTAAAAATCTTGGACGGAAACCGCTGAAATTAAGACCGGGAAGTCGGTTGTCTTTCGTTATTTTATTGTTCATTGGTGTGGTAAAAGAAGATATAAAATTTCATTATATTTTTTTATATTGTCAAATGATCAATTTTTGTAATTTTTCAGAAAGGCAATCTCAGTTTCCATATGTCAGCAAAAATGTGGCCACTTTAATTTTTGTATTCATCCATTCGCATTAATGTTTTCAAAGGGTTCATAAATGTAAACATATTTATATATTGCACCTTAATTAATTTTAAACAAGGACATCACGGTATGAAAAATATGGCACATAATTATGATTTTTATGACTCTTGTACTTTAAAAAAACATTTTTTGAGCCGATGAAAGCTACTTAAATTGCTGAAATGTAAGTGCAGTGATCATCAGCCAAGAGAGGGGGGATTAGTTCAATTACCATTGAGACAATGCAACGTTAAGGCTATTATTTCCCTCTTGACAGTAGATATGATATCAATCTAGTACAAGATTGACCTCTAGGTCCTGTATAATTATTTATGTCCATTTTACTATTTGTCCTCAAACATCCTTCTAGAAATAGTATACATACATATACGATATGTATATATATGCTCTAGTTATATGGTTAACGGTTCTTTGGATGACTTTTGATCATGTATTAGCCCTTCAAGATAAAAAAATATTCCGATCAATTAAAAGTATTACCAATTGTATAAACGAAAAAAAATCATTTTTCGAAAACTTATTTTAAAAGATTTTTTAAAAATTACCGGTTTACGTTAGAACGGTATCCATAGGTGCAAAAGATAACTCCAACATTTCTCTTCACAAATATACATAGCTATACACTTTACCGCACCTCCAGTTCAATAACGGACTATCTCATAAAAGCCATTTTGAGATAATCGACTTTAAATATTTGACTCAAATATTTTCCATTTTTTTGTTTATAAATACACGATGTTTTTTTCTTAATTTTTGTTAAACAATTTGTGAGCATGAGTTAAATACGATATTTTAGAAATTTGGAAATGAATTAAAATGTGACAATAAATGAAAAATTACAAAAAATATCATAAAATCAACATTTTTTAAGCTACAAAAGAAGCTAATTTAATTATCTTTAAAGCTAATTTAATTATCTTTAACTTGGCATTCTTAACTTAAAAAATCATTTTTTGAGATAGTCCGTTATTGAACTGGGGGTTCGATGTCATAGGTTCCGATAACATTCTGTCATATTTTTTTTACTTACTATTATTATTATTAGTGTAATTTTTTTTACCCTTTTTGTAGTGAATGAGGAAAACTATTAAACAATTTAACAAAGTTTTTGGTCAAAATAGTCTTTCCAAATTATTATTTTGTAGAGACGTTCTCATACAACATTGATACCACCCTAAGAAGGGTAAGGGAATGGTGAAGAAGGGTAAGGGAAGAGTAGTTTAGTAAAAAAAAGATTGTAACTTTACTTAGCGGTCTTTTTCTTTTGTGTTATGTAGAAAAATAATCCTTTTATATAATTATATCAACCGCTAAATATAGTTCTGTCTACAAAAGTCGACAGAATCCGGTGAGATTGATAGCTCTTTAACATACAGTTTCATCAATCGTGTATTTATTACAATTCGCATAAATTTCATAAATCTGTGTATTTACTTTTCTCATGAGTCTGCATCTCAAAAACAAGGAGAATCTTCATTTGATTTGTATTAAAACAATGCAGCATTGTTTACGTTTACAGGAATGCCGATTGTACATGTACATTACATACAGGGTGTCCCACGAATAATTACGATAATTTAATGATATTTTTAATGAAAAATAGCTGTACCTCACCTGTAATATTAGACCTCTTACATGACCCTTATCGATTTTAATTATATAGATTCCATTTGAAGATATTGGGATTTAATTTTAATTATAATTATAATTATTATAATTATTCGTGGGGCACCATGTATGTATATAGGCACCTATAGTAAATAAACACTGCCTTTGACATTGACATTAGTCACAGTCATAGCGCAATAGAAATTAAAAAAAAAATTACTACTTCAAATTTAATATACAAACACTTAACAAGAAAAGGCGTCGTAATGGTTTTCAACCCTTTACAATTTATTTTTGTTCATTCACTGTTTAAATTTAAGTTTTAACTATTTATGTATCTCACACATAAATATGTAGTACAGTCATAATAGAAATAAAATTAAGAAATTATTTTTATTAATATTTTGAAATAAGGAAATTTTCTGTTTTTTAACATAATTTTACATTTTAATTTACGTCATCATTAGGAACAACAGGAAAACAACTACGGCAACAATAGGCACGTGTAACTTATTTTTAAAAACATTTTTTTAATTACAATTTTCGATAATTGATAATTCTTTAATTGGTTTATAATTAAAACCAGTAAAGAAGGAAAAATTGGCTACGCCAATTATAATATAATACCCGTATGAGTATACTTGTTTATTATTTACAAATTTGTCCGTGTCTATTTTGTCGGTACAATAAATATAATTGGGTAAATTGAATACAAATGATTAAAAACCCTAGAAATGATATAAAATTGCAGTGCCATAACGGTATTTCGTGGAACATTTTAGTCTATGAATGAAATTTTCATTATTTTATTCTCTATCATTTTTGTTATATATATTTTTTCCGTAATCCAAACATTTTTTGAAAAAATCATTAAAAAGCCAAGAAATTCAATGAAATTGATTGCAGCGCCATAACGGAAGGTCGTACAACTTTTTGTTCTTCATTTTTGTATTCTATATAATTGTTGTCATAATCATTTTTTCTACATTTCGACTACCTTTCGAGTAAATGATCAAAATTAGGTTCATATGTACACTGTACCACAGCCTCCCCTATTTTTTGTCCGATTTGCTCCAAAAACAATAGAGATCTTAACCTAGGACTACATAATAAACTGTCAAAATTTCAGCCGTTTGGCCGGAACCTTGAACACGGACAGACGGACGGACGGACATGCATAATTCGACTTAGAATTTCATAAGAAAGACAATTGTGTTGTTGAAATTTTTTTGCTACGATGAGTGATAAGGACGTTACAAACTCCGTACCAAAGTTATAATACCCTTGATTAACATCATACGGGTATAAAAAAGTTTAATTTTTCCACTAAAGTCAAGAAAATTAAATAATCTTACTTAATAATGGTACATTGCTTTAATTTTTATACTGCGTACTTTGTCGAAAAATACGTCAACGTCACGAAAGATTCTAATATTACATAATTGATCCCGTGCCGGGGAATCATAGAAATCCTAGACAACTGTTGCAATGCAAGTCAATAGTTGCACGGATCAATTGTTAGGAAATCAATTATCATAATAGGTGTGATTATTGTCCTACTTAGTTATTCGGAAACTATCTTACCAACCCGTAATCCGAGAAATTTAACTCTCAAAGTCTAGTAATTAATACTTGTAGAATGTAGATAGAGAAAAGACGAACTTATAATATGACTGTACTATTTTCATTATTTTTCCACTTCACCATACTATGTGCTTTCATTTCCGTTGGTAAAGATAAATTTATTAATACAACCAGTTCTTTGATTTCAGAATGTTTCTATTTATTGCTGGTTGTATTTTCATTTTTTTTTTATGTCTGAGAATTATCCGGCGGTCGATAATAATGATGCTCTTATATGTATTATATAATTGTATACCTATGTATATACATATGTATATATATCGTTTTTATGCTAGCCTTTAATGCAGCAATTCTGTGTAATTTTCATCAGATTCTTTAAATGTCCAAAGAGCTTTTACATATTTTCATCAAGTATGTATGGGGATAGTAGCATTGATTGGTATGAACAAATTCCGGAATATTTTATGTTTCTAGATCTGTTAGTAGATTTGATTGGATAAAACTAAAAATATCAGGATTTTATTTAGTGTTTTTATTATTTTTTTTTTGAATCATTTTTACACCCTTATATTTAAACAAAATGTTATTATTAATAATAGTTCGTATTATTTTTTTAGTTCAACAATGCAAGAGACTTGATTTTTACAATAACAATGATGAGAAACATGACTCGAAGAAGAAGAAGAACTTAAATCTGTCTAAAAACTGGTAAGTTTTTTTTTCTATTAAATTTTAAAGTGAATCTATCTAGTTTTACAATATTTTTTTTTTGCAAAACTTATGTAAATACAATGATAAATAACAATGAGGCGCCATAATTTTCTTTAAAAGTCCAATAATTGACCATTTTTGAAAAGAACAACACATCACGTTATATGTTTGTATATATATAATACATGTATATAAAATGTACATAATATCGTTTTTCATACCTGTTACGCTTCAATAAGGATTGTCTTGTCTGAATTTACAGAAAAAAATCTTTTTGAAAAACCTTTCATAGTGGAAAATGTTAAAAAATGATTTGTAACCTCCTGCCATTTGCAAGTGTATTCATTTGTTGAATTGTTAGATTAATTTTAAATGTTAAATTATTGAAGTTTATTTTAGACTTTATTTATTTTAATTTTTTAGCTCTTGTTAATGGTATCAGTATCACAATATCATATTGTATAATATTTATTTTTTTACAAATCAAAATTTAAAGGCATTCAATTTGCCACACTTACCGAGATTGATGGGGAAGACAACCTCTATCCATATCCCATTCTCCACTTTTAAGCTTTTTTTCGAATCCCGTCGCCTCAGAACTCATTCTCCGCCTAAAAACGTTAATTACAAAACTAAACTGCGTTTAAACCGTTGGTTTATGAAATCCTTTTTGGGTCGTATTGTTTCACAGCATATTTTAGCCAAATTTTTTGAACCACTGTTATTCGTAATACAATAGGCAATTGTCAAAAGTCATCTCAGTTTATTCACATAAATGTATTGACGACTGGGTTTGTCACATTTCTGATGAACGCAATTCGACCGAAAACGCGTGCACTGTACGACCGGCTTCATAATCTCGATCGTAAGTACAGATAAAATTGTAGGATGTATTTATGATCAATTTCAATGGAAATGAATATTTATTTGATTTTGATTTTTTTTTTTTAATTATAAATGTCTTTTATGTTTTGATTGATTTGTATAAATATGTTGTACGTTGAAACATTCAGTAAAGAAAATTCGGAGTCAAAACTATAAACTATTTCAGCCGCTTTTAAGTACAAGCCTAACTTCTAATTTAGAGGGCCCGGCGTTCTATATAGAAAAATAAGACTTATATGTAAAGGAAATATCTCTAAGCACCATTATAGTAGTTACTTTACCACTATCTGGTAAGCTCTGTGTGAGCTGGTAGTTGGTAGTTGGTTTTACAAATTTCTAAAATTAGTTCTATATTTAGATACATAACCCTAAAGAGCAAAACTTGTTTTGTAACACAAACGCAAAACGGAATCCGTTGGACTCCGCTTTAATTCCTATTCCTAAAATTAAAATTTACTATAGCTTTTACAATTAAATTCTGAGAATGTTGAGTAGCTTTTAAAAAAATTTTGGGTAACCCGTTCTTGTTCAAAACCTTAAACCTTAAACCTTAAAGGGTTAATTTTTTCCAAAAATTTTATTTGGCAAAAAATGTTGGAAATTTAAAATAATATAAAAATGCAAAGTTTCAAAACCATATCTTTAGTATTAGAAAGTTCAAAATTTTTACACTTTTGAAAAATCCGCCACAAAAACTGTCAAGATGTTCAGTGAAAGCCCAATTTTTTCCCATTTTTTGGAAAAAGTTAAGCCTTTAAGGTCCAAGGTCCTTTGAACATAAAAGGGTTAACCAAGAATTTTCAAAAAGTTACCGTTCTCAAAATTTAATTCTAATTACTTTTGTAGACTTTTCATATTTAGAAAATGTTAACCCTTTAAGGTCCAAACGGTGCCTTTAAAGGGTTAAC
>JANSTT010019885.1:0-10536 GCA_026745375.1 Platyura marginata
GTATTCTCCGTGAATGCATTGCGGGCCTTGCATTCACGGAGAATACGCCACTGCCCTTGTGAAAATATTTTATAGAAATAATCTTATTTTCAATTTTATTGGTTTATGACTTTTTTTTCTCGGGAAAATCAAGAATTTTTTATTTATTAATTTAGCCATGGACATGATGACGTATATAACGTACCGCAGAGGCCCGAATAGAATACCTCAAAAAATATGAAGCGAATCTGCGTATTCGAGTGTATGTACTATGGTTAAACACAATTTTCCACTAAGTCGACTGTAAGTCAACTCCTATGTGGAAAAAAGTTTGGATTTTCTATATTAACCCAACAACGCCTAAAACCAAATGACTGAACTAAAATGTCGTAATTTTTACAGCATGGATGCAAGAGGGCATAAACAAAAATACGACAACAACAAAATTAAATTTTTTTTTTAACTTTATAAATTAGACTACTTTTCATTGCACTTAATTGTTTGATAAGTCATTTGAGTAAATATTGTACAATAAGAATGCGCGGTATTTCAAAAACCGTGAACATTTATAACAATTTAAGTACCTGTCCTCAAATGAGAACGGCGGGCGGTAATGGCTTAAGATATTACAGCAAAGAGTTTAAAATAGGCTTTCAATTTACTAAGGTAGGAATATATCATTTATTGTAAAATTTCAGGAAGATACTACAAAATTAAAATATTATTAAGTATTGTGGCCATTTAAAAAAAAAAAACTTGCACTTTTTATAGCTAAACATAACCAAATTTGGATTTTTACTAAGCTATAAACTATTTGTATCTATGTAAAATTTAAATAGTTAGTTAAGGTCTTTTATATTTAAAATAGCTCCAAGGTCAAATAATATTTAAAATAATTAAATTAAACAATCCACCCACACTTATTTTATTAAATAATTTAACTAATGATTAATGTAATATATGGGGTAATGACCGCAATTTCATTTTTTTAAAATTTCAATATACAATATGTAGGACGTATGTCTGTACTTGCACTACGTACATCGTACATGTTTCTACATTACCTAGCGATATTGTAGCTCTCAGGGCGGTAAAATTTATTGTTCGATATAATTATACAGAGATTTTGGTTCTGGCAATTATTAGAGAGACCACCGTTGATGTAATTTGAATTGTTGGATAATATAAATTACAGTCGATTTAGAATTATTTTGTTCATCATGGTATGGAGAGCGTACCCGCCGGTTGATTGTAATTGATGTGAACTAATCGAGAACTAAAAAAAAAATTGTGTACCATCACTCTCTAGTATTTTTAATCAGATATGTGATAATTTTTTCTTTTTATTGGTAAAACATTTTTATATGCACAGAATCTTAGATTATACACCATTTGTTGATGATTTTTACTAGCACGTCAAAAAATTTTAACAAAAAATTATGTGGGGGCGGGAGTCTGTATCGATTTTCAAATATGCGTGCATATCCCCGGTATTTGTGAATATTTAGAGTGAAATTTTATCTCCGTTAATACATGTTGTGCCATAATTTGTATTTATAAATTACTTAGAAGTCAATCATCAAAATAGCCAGCCATTGAACAGATTCTTTCTCGAAAAGAACGAAACAGAAGCAAAACAGAATTTTTCCGAATGTACCACTAGAGACAGTAAAAAAAATAAAAAACCTAATTTCCATGTTGCACGAGGAAGTATTTTGACAGTCATAAGATGATCATACAATGCATATGTCAACGGTAATATTTTGTAAGAAATTACGTCCCCCAGACGTCCGGTGAACCGTAAATACATACATAGAAACTGAGGTAAATTATAAAAGATTAATTACCAAAAAGTATTTTACTGAAGTTATGTTAATACTCCAATTTTGCCTGTTAAATACGTGGGTAAAAATAATTTCCAAATCCTTACTTAAAAGTCCATATAAAATATAATCGAAAGGTAAAATTAATTATTCTAGTAAAAAAATGGTACTGGCAAGAATTATTAGTAAAAATATTTGCCAATAAGAACGTTTGATTATACTCCTAAGACTTAGGCTAAGTCATATTTATTTCTATTAATCACTAATCTAGCACTTGAGTAACGTTAAATGTACTTGAATTGATCAAAAAAACTTAGGTTATGTTATCACACTAATTTCATCTGTTAAATACTCCGGTAAAAATAACTAAAAAGTAAAATTTGTTACTTGCGTAAAATAATCCTGCTTGGGTAAAAATTTTAAGTTTAGGTTTAGAAGGGCTGTGGAATTATTGGCCCCTCACCACTGACACATGAAAGATCTATGTGGATGTCCCTTCTGAGGTTTAAATGTCCTCGTTTAGCGAGATGCTATAAATGAATTTTACCACCTGCGAGGGATTGTTCTGTCGGATATCGTTTGGAGTCGGGATGTAGTCTCTTAGGTGGCAAAGCCTATTATAGGCCAGGGTGGACATTCGCAGAGTATGTATTCAGGCGTTAAACAGTTCAGTATAGATTCTGAGGCTGTTTTTGTGAATTCGGTGATACTTATAATAACCTGTACTGAAATTTGGCGAAACGATCCTCAGGATATAATATTCATAAATAGTACATCGCTAGAGTGGCACGTGACCAAAGATGGAGAATCACAACAGGTCAACAGTGACTTGCCTTCACTCTTTACAAATCCCAACACTAACACCAGCACTTTCATGGAAACATGCTTTGCTATATTTATATAAGACAGTATAGGGGTCAGGAGATCATCTTGTAGGTACGAAGTTAAAACTTAAGCCATTCTCTACGAGCGTTGCAACGCAAACACTGTGCTTATTTTTTATTCTCGGAGATTCTCTTATCGGAGATTCTCTGGTCAAAATATTTTACGATGTGCGCGCAGAAATTAAAATTAACATTGAAGGGTTAAAACTTATGGTAAGTTTTTTTTCTGTTTTTTTTTTGCTTACGTTCAAAATCATTAAGTTGGCTACATCTACAAGCAGCCAAATTATTAATTGGCTGGAAAATAATAAGTTTTGACTATTTATTTTACTTATCTAAATGTCAAAGCTTCTTTCACCATTCAGACAGATTCTATAAAAGGCCTTCACTTACTTTTTTAAAAAAAAAAAAAAATAAAAATATTTTGCATCTACATACCATATTGTCCATATCTATGCAAAATTTCACAATTCTTGATTTAGGCCAAATAATAATTAATATATTTTACTGGATTACACACATACATACATACATACATACCATATGCATACAATTTAAAGTATATTTGTATGATAAATTGACAATAATCATCATCAATCAACTATAGTAATGGTCCCGCTACTATAGGCACCAATTAGCCTAGACCAGATGTTCAATTGAAATGTTCACATTAATTTAATTGACAAACTTTAATTTGCACAATAAACATTACTTTAAAATTACAAAAAAAAAAAAAAATAAATAAAAAAAAAATAACATAAAAAATGCATAAATATTTTGTTGCATTTTTCACCTCATTCAACTTACCAAAAACAATTACACTTTACGCTTGTTTTGTGTCATTAAAAAACACATTTTATAAGTAAAAAAAAAAAAAAAACCGACTATAAATTAATAACACGCACATATGTCTCTACATGTGTATACATTTGTAATGAATTTTACATTCAGATTTCAAGAACTTGTACGATGACCTAAGACGTCATCCATATATGGTTAAGTCGAGTTTCCATTCACGTTGCCAAAACAGTCAATACAATAAATGTACGCATGCCTTTTAGTATGTCACTTAAACCAGTTTTTTTTTTAATTTTTTTTTTTTAATTCTTTTCGTTACTTCAGAAAAAATCAAATTTATTAAAATTTTAATCTCTCTCTCTCTCTCACACACACACACATACATATGTAATATTTATTGCTTACCTGTTTTAATGTTAATCTGGCTGTATATCTTAGATCACTTCCTTCCCGTTTAAATAGTGGATGCGGTTTGTCACGTATAATAAAAACAATGTCGGCAGGTATTTTTCCACGCGATTGGTCACCTTCCTTTTGAAATGTAACCTTTGTGCCCGACTTCCATCCGGGCTTTATCGCTATACTAACATATTTGTCTTCTTTCTTTGGTGTACCATCAGCTTGTATAACCCTTCGGGATATTTTCATTTTTTTCACACAGCCTTTATTGATTTCTTCTAATGTTACATATAGATCATGTTCAATTGGTGGATCTTGGATTTTTTCCTTTTTAAGTGGTGAATGTACATTAAACGAGTGAGATCTGAAATAAATAAGAAAAAAAAAAAATTAAAAATGACTAGCAAATTTGATTTATCTAAGCTTTTGGTCTCAAGAATCTGTACCAAAAAAAAAACTTAATCGAGTTCAGAAATTTTTGAGGAACACTACCCCAATTAACCCATTAACAACTATTGGGTAGAATAATTCCCAAAAATGGAGCATTCTTAAAAAAAATCTAGCTAGAGCCAGATGGAGAGGTATCACAAATTGGTTTTCAACGACAGGCAGATAAAGGATAAGACTATTCAAGTTATAATTTGTGAATAATGCCTTGAAGTTGAAGGGTAGTTAGCGGGTCAAAGGTCAGCAAGTTTACAAAATCGGAAAAATTGCACGGAAAGTTCTGGAAAATTGAGGAAGTGGAAAAACCCTCTTGGTACCTAATAGCCTTAGGTGTCACCTATCTTACAAAAATACATATTTACCTGGGTGCGACCACTCACCTGGGCTACAGGTCTAATTTTATGACATGGGTATTTAAATACCCATTTCGCTGTTAGAGGGTTCCAAAAATAGTAAAAATGGTGGATATTATGTCATAAAAAAACTATTTTTACTAATCGGACGATGAAATTGCGAGTCAGTCGTTAATGGGTTAAGATTTGAATTTTCACGAAAATGTATAATTTATAATGACTAGGCTTCACGGCTGAGCTTTAGAGATATTAACCCTTAAAAACTGAAAGGATCCGCTATGGAGACACTGATCTAATGCTATAGAAAACGAACGGCTGTCATGTCAATCATGTTCATCCTTTAGAGAATTCTCTCTCACTAAGGGTTAATTTATGGACGATAATTTAATTTTTAATGTTAAAGGGTTACCTACAAAAAAAAATGTTACCTAAATTTGGTCTTAACATATTTTTTTTAAAAGGTAACAATTTTTTTCTTCTCTAAATTACCTAAATGCTCCGCCAAGACCATGTCGATGGCCAAGTCCAAAAGGTGAAAATAAATCTGTATCTGCGTCCAGACTATCAAAATTATTACTAAATAAATTATCGGGCATATCAAAAAACGAATCAAATGGATTGCTAGAACCAAAAAATTCTTTAAATGTTGCCCATGGATCACCGTGATATTGATATGAATAATTATTTGAGGTACTATGTCCATTGTTTGTTCCTGGAATAATTGAATTTTTTTTAATTATACATTGTCATTAGGATTAGGGTTATTAATGTAACACTTTTTTTCGAATTTGTTACATTTGTTACCAAATTTGTAACAAACTGGTAATAAATGAAACAAATGTAACAAATGTAAAAAATGTAACGAATGTAACAAGTGTACCAAATTAATACGATTCCGTCGAATTCAGCTTGACAGTTACACGAAATAACCTCATCACAATAGGATACATATTCGGAATTGTTCCGAAATATTTCAGAATGGCGATTTGGCAACAACCATTGAGTTAAAAAATAGATACCAATTTTGATAATAAATACAACTTGATTTTCGTCATGTAAAATTTACATTTGTTACCCTTACCAGTAATAAATTAGGTATTTTATCGATCATTTGTTACGTTAACAACCCTGATTTAGGATGATAAAAAATTACCTCGAGATAGACCATCTTTACCATATTTGTCATAGATCTCTCTTTTCTTTTTATCTGATAGAACTTCATATGCTTCAGCGATTTCTTTAAATTTATCTTCGGCTCCAGCTGTTTTATTCTTATCCGGATGATATTTTAGTGCTAATTTCCTATAGGCCTTTTTGATCTCTTCATCTGTCGCATCTTTTGTTATACCTAGTGTTCGATAGTAGTCTTTACCCATGTTTCTAACTCACCTGGTTAAAATAAATGTTTTTATTGTTTTTATTGTTTTTATAGACACAAAAAATAAACAAAATGTACATAAACAGCTGATATTTGTTTAATAGAATTAATATTTGGTTTGTTATAGCGACGATTCCTAAATATACGATAGGAAAATTTGAATTTGTTTATAATTCCGTACTGTCTACGTAAGATGTTAAATTTAGATTATATACATACATACTAGAGCGGACTATGTGTATGTATGTAATGGTATTATATAGTTCATTTTAAATAGTACAGGCAGACACTAATTTAATTTAAATTCAAATCAAAATCAGCTATCATAAAAAAAATTTTAAATATGTACTCGTGCAGTCATCGTATTTTGAAAAAAGGGTGACGAACCGGAAATTCAGTCCATAGGAGTGGCTTTAAATTATATGGTAAAGTGATTCAATTGAGAAAATATGCGCGCAGATTTTTAAAACGATTATTTGCAATTCCAAGCCTATCAAATGTTTGTTCCAATTTAAACAGTACAAGAGAGACGTCCAAATATATACCTAGATCGGGTTCAGCTACAAATGTTAACGATACTATTTGTAGAATTAACCTAGATCTGGAGGCCGTTTTTCTAATTGGGTCAAGTCTAACTACGTACTACATAACCGGAATAAATCTTATTGTTATATCGAATAGTGCTATGAACCGTAACTGGAATGCCATTAAAGTCGGGACTAATGAAATTCCATTTACTTTTACAGGTAAAAACCTCTGCGTCATTATTGCCAATAGTTTATTGTGCGTAGATCATGCTTTCAGCTGAAATCGATGCATCTGGAAGCCTCTAGAAGTGTAACTCTGTTTCTTCAAGAAGTGTATGTTGGTTAAGTCGCAATTTTCATACGGCGATATCGTATTTTCTACAGATCTTGACACCGTATCGATTCGAATACTAAATCGTAGTTTAAATGCTTGTATAAGATATGCAATCAACGTTGGTAGGAACGATAGGTTATCACCCTACCCCTACGTAAGGCGTTTGTTACGTTTCGATCTGCTTAATTATTTTACGTACCGTGGTGGTTTGTTCATAATATCGACTAGTTACTAATAGAACTCCTAAATATTTGTTCGATTTTATTTAATTTGGCAGATCGGATCGCGCAATTAAATATCACTATTCCAATCCAATGCAGTGCTATAATAGTATGAACTAATCTATCTTTGTTGGTGGGATCGTTCAATGGAATAATTTTTCGATTACTGTCAAGAGGACTGGTGTCTTGAATTTTATTTTAGCTTTGTTTTCTTATTGTTTTATCTAATTGTTGCTTTTAGCATACGTGTGTGTATTGTGTATATACTATAAATTGAAGGACCACGATGAACTATAAGAAAGAAAGGACAGTTATCTATTCTACTAATCTTATTGCGGCATTTTTAATCCCTGTCTGATCAAATGTTGTAGAAAAATATGAAAATGTCTTATATGATGTTGCATGGGACCCACGAGACCCATTTGCCAATTTACAATAATACAAAATTTACATTTTTCCTAATTCTTCATTGAACAAAGTTTTTAATTCTCCAGTTCTTACTCCAGTTCTACACGTTAAGAAATCGTGCTCACGAATAAAGCAAGCAAATAAATATTTTCTCTGATGAAATGCAACAAGACAAGGTAAATACAAGAACAGTGTGTGAAAACTCCAGTACAGTAAGTATGTTAAACAATAACAATCGATTTGTTAAGTCATCAGCAAAGAAAAGAAGAAGACTATGAAGACTATGTATTATGTTGTAGAATTGTAGACACCTTATGATATGCTTCTCTTCGGAAAATCGGAAAAGAAAGGAGATATTTCTACCTATGCATGAAATTTAGACAAGAGGACTTTGATCAAATTTTCAAATAAATAATATAAACATTCTTATAACTTGTTTTGTGTATTTAGGGGAAAGTGGGGAGTTTGCAATACTTTTAACAATTTTGATGTTGTCGCTTATTTATATCAAAACAAATAAAAAATTGTACGAAATAGTTTTTAATCTTCAAAAATGTCAAAGCGAAAGTGATTCTCATCACCTCTTCAAAAGTAATAAGAATTTAGTAATTACTAATTACCCACTCACAACTCCGATGACGGAGTAAAGTAGCAATAGACCAATATCCAACATTAAAAGAAAATAAGTTTCTGCGAATTTTGAAACATAAATTTTAAAAACGTCTTGAAAAAGAAATTATTACTACCAGAAAAATGGACGTAGTCAACGGCACAGGATATTACAATTAGGGTGCATCGAAAGGAGATATTGTTAGGATTTTAAAATTTTAAATGGAAATGAAATCGTACACTATTATCAATTACAACATTATCAATTCATTTCAACCAAAGTCGACAATATCACAATCAGGGTTTTGTGCACAAAAAGTGAAATGATTTTAATTCAATTTCGTAGAATTTTCTCTAATTTTTAGATTCTGAAGAGTTAAAGAGTTAAAAAGTTAGATTATTTTCTACACATTTATTACACATTATGGGTATCAGTATTGGCATTAGTAAAATACAAACATTAGCAGTTTTTCCGAAAAATATTCCTGCCTTTAGTTAAAGATCATACAATGTATAATTAATATTAAGTAAAATATTTTAATCAATCTTATTTAATGTTTAACTTAGTTATAGTGCATCTTACTTTGAAAATTGTTAAGAACAATTGTCTATAACTTTTAATGCTCTACAACTTTTATAAAATGATTATTTTTGATATTGTGAATATTAATACAGGTAACATAACATTTACTTTTTTTTTTTTAATGAAAAATTCTTCTTTTTCTTGAAGATATTTTTTGAACCGATTAGCTTACAGAAATTTTGTTAACATCAAATATGTTTTATTATAAATTATCTATAAACAATGTTTTGTGATTTTTTCTCCTCATATCAATATTAACGAAGACTTTTTAATGAAAAATAAACAATTTTATAAAACTTCAGGGTTCTGATGGCGAAAGATGGCATTATTAAAAAATGTTTGTACCTATATTATTTTTTTTTTCGTTCACATTTCTTTATTGCGAGGGGCCACATACAATGTCATGAGATCAAATTTCATTTTCTCCATACGATGATGCAATCTAATCACAACAGACACGAATTTGTGTACTCGCATTATTCGACGAAATGTCATTAATTAGTTATTTTGCGTTGCATTACAATTACACCCCATTTTCCCCTATTCTCCTTTCGCTTTTAGAACATTTTTTAATTACCATATTATAGTACTTAACTAGAATTAGTTTGTTATCGAAAATTATTTTTAAATCAATCAGTTGGGTTATATGTGGAATTGTGTACAATTTTACCACATACCACACTATAAAATCTAACAACAAGACATCCATATTGGAATTGATTTAATATCTCAAATAAAAATTATATTTAATGTAAACATTAATGATTTAACGAGAAACGGTACCGTAGTCGAAAATAATCTATTTATGATTTTTCATGTGGGTGTCACCCAAAAAGCATTTTCCATGCGGTGTGCGAGAGTGTAAATTTATGTTGATTGTACTCAACAGATTTAATATGAGAAAATCAATTTAACAACTGAACCATTTGAGAAAATATTTTTTTGTTTTTCTCAAGTGACGCAAATCTATTAATTAAATCATTTAAAATGTGGATATTAAATGAGTGCATTTATAATTGAGTAATTTTATTTTTGAGTATTTTTTTTTTTTTGAGTGCATTTAAATTTTTTTTTTGTATAAACAATCACTATATTTTTGAACAAATTATTTTGTAAAGTAATAATGATTGATTTATTGGCTCAAACATACCGTATATTAAAGAGCACTTTCTAAAGAAAATGTTTTACTTGTCTATTAAATACTATCGCTATTGTAAATGAAAACAATTGTTTATTGTATACGAGAGAGATGAAAAACAAATAAGAAGAAAAAAAACATTCTAATTTTATTTCTTATTTGATTGTCATTAATTAACTGTTTCAAGTGTTGTTGTTTATTAATTAAAAAAAGTCTTATTTTCACATTAGTTCACTAAATAAATATTTCGTAATATGACAAATATTTGCGTATGTATACTTACATACATATATCACGTGGTGAATTGTACTATAGATATTATGCTTGTACTTGTTTATTATGTGTGAACTATTTTATAATATCTGCGTGGGAACGATGATAATATAGGGCATTCAAATTTTGATATGAATCATTTGGAAGATTCCATAATAGCCAAAAGAATTTACATTTTTTAATTTTTTCGTCATATAGTTTAGTTAGTTTAGTTAGTGTGAGGGCGGGCGTCCTAAAACGCCCGAAATTCCTTAGGCCTCTATATATGGGCCCATTAGACATCCCTCTTAATACATTTTATCTCGATTTGTCATGACAAGCTCTTTTTTGTAGAACAAAGCAGCACTTGAAGGTGTTCTTTACTGAAACCTTTCAAATGCTC
>JANSTT010019886.1:0-10536 GCA_026745375.1 Platyura marginata
AAATTTGTCATAGAAAATACGAATTCGTTGAATTTGTTAAACAAAATTTGAGAGTTGTGTTAGGTGATAGACCCACTGAATAGCAGACAAGGCGACTTTTTGAAGGTTATACATTTCAGTAAGAATATCATTAAAAATTATAACAAGCATTTGGCACAGTATTATTACTACTAAAATGAACTTACATTAGTGACAAAATTATACTTTAGAAATAAATAATTTTACCATAAATCCAAATATTCTAAATGTTAAAGTATACAAAGTTTGTTTATCTGCTAAAAAAATGTGTACAACACCCGATAGCGCTCACAGCAGCAACAACTGATGAATCATACACGATAGAAAACGTTGACTTGAGAAAATTGGTTGAGTGTCGAGATTTTATCGTTATAGTTTAGCGAAAGTCAGTATAGTAATTCGTACACCTGTTATATTCAAGCCCCGGTCTCCCCTATATGGTGATATTTTAAAGTTAATTTTTTTAATTTTGACATAACTTATTCATTTGTTCGAAATATATTCGGAATAGAGAAAAAATGTATATAACAAAAATTATCGAAAAGACATGTCTGTATAAGAAAAATATAAGCACTTCTCTAAAAGTTCTCTGAAAAGTTCTAACTCAACCTTTAAAGCGCTTCAATCGATCATGTACTATTTTATTGTATTTTTCTAATTAATTCCATTAGTAGTCATTAAATTATTAAATAGTCAGTAAAACTGACTATACTTTTTTACTGGTTTTCTTCTTTCTGCCAAAATCATATAAAAACTTTCAAAATTAAATTTTTTTTTTAATTACAAAATTTATGAAATACCAAATTATACTCCAACAATGTTTTTTTTCTCGGTTTCTTGTATTTTATGATGCAAGAATTGTACTTGTACGTACATACATACATAATATACCTATCCCCATATATATATATATAAAATACAAAAGTAACTGTGGTATAGTCGTAAATAAAACCACAAAAATTTTTATTATTTTTTGTTCTTTCGTTTTTCATTTAGCGCGTAAATGAATTACATATACCAAGGCTATGTTTCCGCAATAGTAAAAGGACGTTTTTCCACTAGAGAATTTATGTAACATTGGGGATGTTAAATGGGATCAATTAGACCGTATGTACGGGAGATTAGAGTTTTTATTTTATTTTATTTTTTTTCCGAAGTAATGGTTTATTCAGCGACTCTAAAATATTCTATCGGAAAACGGATTGATTGAAACAAAAATGTTTTGAAATATTCTATTATTATAATACATACCTATACATATATAGTTGTATGTAGTAGATATGTAGATATCAGTAGCGGCTTTAGATAATTAATATGGTTGTGGGACTATTTAAAAAGAAAGCCATAGGGCGTTTACCGAACATCTAGACTGTTTTGTTAAAAGGTGAATTAATTTTAAACATTCTTATTATTACAACTTTGTATTTTTATATGTAATATTTTAAATTTCTTGTAATTTTTACCCTTTAAGCGTCCATACATTTTCACTCATGGACCGCGTAGTCAAGGGATAATTACTCGTACTTGACACTCGATTGGAATTTTTTGCACTTGAAATTTTTTGGGATAAAATTTTGTCGAGTAATTATCCCCTCGCGTCTTGTGCGACATACTTACATACAACATATATCTTCACAACTATCGTTGAAGTCAGTAAAAGGGGGGATTGAAGACTCCCTACGATACATTAAAAAAAAAATTCAAAACAAAAGACAGTTTTTTTTTTTGAGATACTCTTAGAAGTTTATACCGTACAAACAATAAGATTTTTTTGTTGTACATTTCCATATAATAAATTATTTAGATTTTGAATCCTGTCACAGCTTTATTTCCCATGTGCTTTCAAGTTAAACGTATTAACCGAAAATTCGCAGCAAACACATCAAAAACAGATTTTCTGTATAAAACGTATTATGAAGATTATAGGCATTTTGGGTTAACGCCCTTCTTTATATTATAATGGGTGTCGTATAGAAAAGTTCCTTTTTCGGGCTAAAACTTGAAGAGTAGGTACGATGCGGTATGTATATATAAATATGGTATAAATATGGAGGACAAAACAAACAAAAGAAGAAGAAAAAGTTTTGACTTTCTTTAAACTTTTTTTTTTTTTTGGTTGTATTGAAAAATATTTTATTTGCATTTCTCGATTTTGGTATCCTATCCATATATACATATATCTAGTATATCCACAACCATTATATCATATATCTGGAGCACCACTGGTGTGGCAGTTTATCATATCAGCGAGTAAATCATATATTGATAGGGAAATACAATATTTTCGTATGAAAAAGAAAATTGCTTTCTCTTCTAGATATTTAAGATATTCTTTTCCCTTTTTTTTTCATATATATACATAAGTATATTTTGAAATATTTATAAAATATATATTTGTAATATATACATATATATACTCGATGTCCCGGTGTATAATACAAATAACCCAACAATTTATATGTATGTGTTCGTCCTTAAATTTTTTTTCCTTGGAAAGGATGAAAAGTGGCTAAGGCAAATAAGACTTTATTCCTTTTATTATACAAAAGAGGAAATCACCATTCGTTTGCATGAGAAATGTATAAGGCATTTTACTCTAGGCAAATTACGCTTGACCCTAAAGTTTTGGTTTGAAGCACTTTTGTTCAAAAAGTTAATAAAGGACTTTAAAATAAGTTTACAAACAAAAGTTACCAAGCAGACGGAATGGCCTCCAGAGAGGGTAGGATATTAATAAAAAATGTATGGCCCATCAGTGCTAGAAGTTTCTTGAGAATTTTTGGGGTATATGCTTTACTTATACATTGAGACTGTAGATAGAGTAGAAACAAAAATCGATGAAATTTGATGCTATCTTAAAGAATTTTTGATATTCGTTAATTATTTATAACAAGGAAGTAATAAATAAAAAAGGGATCTTAAATTTAAAACAAAATTTCGAGAAAATAAGTAAATACAAGGAGGTACTAAATTATTTTAAAAAAAATATTTAGAATTTGATCTCAAGCACGTTAAATAGTTTTGAACAAAGTGTGACAAAATACTGCTCAAAAGCAGAGTTCTAGCAGACCTTCTAGAAACTGTGTACGACGGTGATTGTTTTGAATAGGCTTAGCTTAGAATAATTCTCTTTTAATCAATTTATCAATAACCACACCAAGGTAAAAAAACCTTATGATTAACATAAATTTCTTCAAAATTAGTTTTTATACCCGTATGATGTTAATCAAAGTGTATTATAACTTTGGGATGGAGTTTGTAAAGTTCCTTAAGACTCATCGTAGAAAAAATTAGTAAAAAGGAATAATTGGCTACGCTACTGTTAAATTTCAGCTTTCTAGCTTAAGCCGTTTAGCCGGAATCTTGATCACGTACATATGTACATATATTTCGGCTTAGAGTTATCGTGAAACCCATCGAAGTGGTATTTCCCATAAAACATGTCTCGAGGATTATTTTTCTATTGAAATCTGTCCATCAATTTTTATTTCATGGAATTCGTCCTTGCCAGAAGCTGAAAAACAGGCCAACACCATAACATTTCCACCACCTGTGACCGTATAATATCACGGATTTAGTCGCTTGTTTTTTTGTCTTCGTACAGTAGCCAATCCATCTGAATTTAACAAACTAAATTAGGATTCCTCCCTAAAAAGCACTGTTTTCTATTTGGAATCGGCCAATTTAAGTGTGTTCTTGCGAAGTTTTTTCTATAAATGTGAATTACTAGCAACACATCTAAAGACAATCGCCAGCGACTAAATCCACGATATTACAACATATTTATTGTATTCTATTTTAAAGAATACTTTAAGTGAAAAATTCAATATGTGGAAATTTCAAGACCGCATTATACGAAACTGCAACCGCATTGCATAAGGGAAGTCTGCAATTTCAAAACATCGTTTTAGCGAAAACGCGAGGGTTATTGTAATTTCCCTTAACTATGGTTTACATTTTCGACACTTTTGTGATTTTCTCATCTGAAAATTAATTCGTCGGCGCTTATTTTTGGCTTTGGATAGATATTATGTTGTCGTTCTAGAAATTCATTTAATGTCAAATGAGGACGTCGCTATTTATCTTGAAGAATGATTTGCGGGGCTCAGCCCTTATTGCCCTGGACCTGACAAAAAAAGTAAATTCATAGAATTGGTGAGCGTTGCACATAATTTTAATTTGTAATGACGTTTGAACCATAGTTGTATGTCTGGACCATAGTTAGGGGAAATTACGGTACCTGTATTTTTGAATTTTGGATGCCTTGTAAATGTAAAATATCGATCTTTTACAAGCAGCATTTGGTGAAAGATTTTATGCCAGCATGGTGTTCCTCTAGCTGAGGGTGTAACATCGAAAAAGATTACCGGTTGGCCAGTTCTAGTGTTAGGTTCTTGTCATAGTTATTTTGTATTGTTTTAATTAAATTTTGCTTAGAGATCAACATTATTGAGTTTCAGTGTGATGGAATAATTTTCAGAATTGTGAAGGATTAATTGAGGCCATTTATGGAAAAATCCCATATAGACCTATACTGGGTTTTTTTTCCATAAAACGTTATAATCGATGCTACGTATCGTACTTAGTACACATACTAAATTTCAAGTCGATATCTTAAAAACTAAAAAAAAACGGCGCATAATTGTCTGCATGAGGTACAATAATATAATAAAGAGAGATAAATGTATACATATTGTTTATTATTGTACATTATATGTACATTATATGTATGGCCGTAGTAGTATGAAATTAAAAAAGTACATAGTTTTTCAAAATTCACATAGTCAGAAAAATTTCTGGAAGTGTACTGAGTATTTTGTGAAAAATGGAATTTTCCGATCTCTTACAAATTTCTAGCGCAAATTCAAACAACAGGAGCCTATTTTTGCTAATATTTAGAAAAATAGGTGTAGCTTCTGTCCCTGATTAGCTAAAAATCTATGTTATATCTTATTTTAAAGGTAATAACTTGCTCTACAACTTTCTCTAACAAAGTTTTTTTGAAAAAAATACAGATGTTAGTCTATTTTTTAAATAATTGTGATTTTTTTGGAGATATTTTTTTTATAGGTTTTTATGTACAAATTAAAAATTGTTAGCAATTGAATTTCCAGAATTTTGATTATATGTAATTTTATAAGCTTTCCAAAACTCCATACAGTTTGAAAATCGCTCCATTAGAAAATGGAGGAGATATTCCACTTTTTCTGATCGATCGTCAAAAAAAATGAATATATTCATTTCAATATATTTTAATTTGATTAAAAAACATTTTCTGTTAAATTTTAAAATCTTTTTTTTTATTTAAATGATTGTATTTTTGTACGCGATCGTATTGTTGGTTTTATAAATCCTTCTCGTTATAAATCCTTCTCCTTGAGTATTGAGTATTGGGTTGGGGGTGATTGATGCGCCTCGACCTATTTAGATCTTTTGTGCCCCCCTTCTTACTTCTATCTTCATTCATCATCCAAAATTCTGGAAATTCAATTGCTAACAATTTTTATTTTGTACATAAAAACAACTTTGAATACACATACACGTTCAAAGTTTGCGAAAATCATACTTTAACGCTTATACAAAATCAATAGGCTTTCGAAAAATTTATATATATTTCATCAATGAATACTAGGAGACAGATTATTGACTGTAGAGATTTTAGTTCTTTAAAGAATCAGAACATTTTCTGACTTTTATAAGTAATTATAATTATGCGATTTAGCGGTGTTAGTTTACAATGTAAATTAGGTCATTATACCTAAAGAATGTACAAGTACATATTGTATAGCAACAACGCACAAGCAACCCTATTTTGAGTTGACATTAGAAAAACACCCTTGGTGTAGGTATGTAAGGACGGTAGCACTTTTTCGTTGGTAAATGTCACCCAATGGATCGATCTCTACCGTACGGAATATTATTGAAACACCTGCTGTATGAAATGGCTTGACACAAAAATTGTGAAAATAAGTTTTTTATCTGGAACGTTTTTTTTCTTCTTATTCCTGGTATACCAACAACCTGCTATCAACAATTCATAATTTTTGTTTTTATGAGTTTTTTTTTCTTTTTGACGGGACTTGTTTACTATCGCCTAAAATGATGGACAATATCCATTACGGAAATTTACTATCATTGTTTGTGACAGGAAGCGTATACAATAAAAGTCTATATAATATAAGTATCTTTTTGTGATAAATAGTCCAGTTGATGGTCATATGTCATAAAACACGCGATTTATTTTCTTTTTGGTTTAGATTAACAGGAAAATCACAACCAGCTGCTAAGGAAATTGTTTGAGAAAATTGTATTTCTTTTTATGAGTATCGAATAAAATCTTGTTAGATGATTACCTTAGGATGTTGTATTATCACGCCTGTGGATTTTCTCCGATGAAAGGCCATCATCCATACAAACATATATAATACGAAAGTGTTTTATTAGAAAAGAAACAGAAGCAAAACGAATAACATAATTATTTTTATATCTATTTTTTTCTTTCTTGAAATGTTTTTCCATAAAATATACATAAAAGTTTGATGTGTGTAAAAGGTAGGTATGTAGGAGGATAAACAAATTTAAGAAAAAAGTTTTGGAACAAGTTTTTATGAGTGTACTTATATCGAAATTTTGATCTGAAACATGTTTAAAACGTGTTTCACGCAATTTTCGAATTTTATTGAAAAATCGAGGTAAATTTTGGCCTTAAGGTATACTACCCTTTACCGACATTACCGGAATGTTTACCGGAATTGTTGTTGTTGTTACCGGAATGTTTCGAAATTTTTTGAAACTTTTTACACGAAACATTTCTTCCCAATATTTGTAGGAAATGATGCGAGCCACTGAAGGTATTTTCTAACTATTTGATGATGTTACCAAGTATCGATACAGTCCTCCATCTTAAATTGTGAATACAGAACGTAAAATAGGTAAAATAGTATTTTTAATCAATAGTTCTATTTTTCAATAATTGTTTGTAGCCAATGAGCTTGCATTTTGTTTTTTTCTGTTTGTGTTGGTTTTTCGTATTTTACGATTTCACAAAATATGTGAACACTAAACACACTCAGAAGACCTCAGAGCCGATAAGACGAACTAACTAGAAAATAGCCATTTATTAGTGAACGCTTCAACATAACATTCTTTCATTCATATGCCAACATTATGGCTTCTGTAATTGGCAATGTCCTCCTACAAATATATAGAATAATGCGCTTCTTCTGAAATATATCGATTTTTTCATTTTTCTTTTTTGTGTTATTTTTTCGTGTTTTTTTTTATCTTGTTATAAACTTTTCCGCGATTATATCTTGGCTTTCATAAAAAAAATATGGCGCTTATGGCAACATATAAGTATACCCAAGAAAAAAAATCGAATATAACGAACATATAACACTTAAAAATTTATAACAGCCAATGTTGCGAGTTATTTATATTGTTAGTGAATGTTTTATGAGGTCGTATACACATAAATAGGAATTTCTTGTCAACTAAACCATCAGCAAAAGGGCAAATACACAGCGTGTATGCTCTCACTTCTATATTGAAAATTTAGACATAAAATTTGAATACACACCCAGAGTTTTCACCGTAAATTCAAGTGGAAAACATGAAAACCATGGTTTCATTTAGATTATAAATTTAAATGGTATATAGATTTATGTGTTTTATCATCATAAGGGCAGAGTACCATAACCAAACGAACACATATACACACAACACGAATATGACCTCCCTCTGGGCAAACGGAAAAGTACAATATAACGACGTAAAAACATAAAAAACAGATAACCGAGGGAAAGGCGTTTTTCTGTGTGTGTGTGTGTGTCAACCTAATATCGACTTACGCTTGAACAATGACAATAAATTTTAAGACAAAAATAACCAAAGAATAACGTGTTTGATGGAAATAGAAAATTAAAGAAATCGATACCATCTCTTTTTTGTGTGTCCTCTGGCCCTAAAGGAGGTCCAATAAATTTTCGTATAAAAAAAAAACCTTATGCATTAATATAGATGTACATACTTTCATTTAGTAAGAATGATTCACATTGGGGAAAGAAAAAGTGATGAATGTACTTATACATGTACGTAATAAAAATAGTATTCAAAAATAAAAAGAACATTTAAATCAGAAAATCAAAATATGGCAAGATTGTTCATTTCTAATTATTTTCACATTCAGTTGTAAGCAATAATTGTAATTCTATCAATTAAAATGAAAACGAAACGAAATATTAATTCATTCAAAACATTTTTGCTCGTTTCGTTCAATTTCAAAAATTAAAAACTTTTAACATTGATGCAACTACATGAATTAATAATAATAATAAATTATTAAACATATTTATAGATTATTTTTCGTGTATACCCTACTAAAATGTTTTTTAAAGCTCTACTTAGTTGGCATCCGTAATGACTATACTTAACAAAGTCCGATAAAAGATTTACGATAATATAGATTTATGATAATGTTCTAAGACAATTTGATCTAACAGAAAAATAAGAAACGAGACAAATTCTTGACAAATATTTTAGAAGTTAACCAGAGTCACTTGAAATAAGAATTCAAATGATTATCCGTACATAATATTTCTTGACTTTATTTTAATAAAAAAAAAATCTTAATAGAATGCCGAAAATTCTTACCAGCAGTACAAATTTTTCTGTGTGATCTGTTTTTTGTTTTTGTTAATAAAAAACCCTTTAAATAGCAAATTTAATTTGCAAATGATTGAATTCCTATAGAAATTTTTATAAATCTTTATCAGGAGTCAAATTTTGGGCACAAATCACGGATTTTGACATTTACGGAATGTATTTGCAAAACTTATTGAGCAATTTATTTGATTGGATTTGTTTCACGTATTTTTATTTTACGTCTGTCAAGTACTCACAAGCTCACGACTCACGAGGTGGTGAGATAAAATTTTGGTTGTTAGCGTTATTCTGAGCGGTTCGTAAATGTCAGAAACCGTGATTTGCGACCAGAATTCAACCCCAGATAATTTACACATACATATATACGGTCTACACTTCTAACTACAGTAATTATCTCATTATAAGGTATTTAGATTATTTCGCTTTGTTTTTTTTTTTTTTTTTTTGATGATAATGAGACATAACACACCTACGACCTGCAGTAAAAATCAAATTAATAATATAAAGTACATAATTTACAGAGCAAACAAAATGTTTACAAAGCCCAAAAATTTCAAGAAAAATTCCGTTCGTAATAACTCCCTTCCAACTCATAAAATAATCACAATCTCGTTACTAGCATCCTAAAGCATAAATATACCATTATTTCTGTAAAACAGAAAACAAACCTGAATAAAACATGGAATTTTTTTCTGTTATATGTATATGTATACATATATATGTTGTTGTCGTTACGGTCTCCTCTTATATGGAAACGTTAGTGTTCTGCTGAGATTTATGTATCCAAAAAAACCTTTTCTCTATTCCATGCCATTGTAGATTATGTCCCAGTCAGTTTATATTATCCATATACATATACAAGTATACAAGTGGAATCAAGTGCACGCAATTTTACGCTACATGAAACATCTGACCTATTGAGATCGTGATCCCTAAAGTTTTTTTTTTTTTTTTTTTTTTTTGCAATCAGATTTGCGAACGATATTCATAAAATGAGAATTGGTCTCGGTGCTATAAGTATTTATATGTATGTACTTGTATATATGTATTCTGCACTGTATACATAATCATAAGATTAAGGATGAATCCTTTGAGGAGGTACATAATATTAATACGAACATTATTACCTCTATCTACATACATACATATATACCCAATATTGATTAATGATAATCTGTTAACGAACATTTCCAATTTATGTACTTAAATACCGAACAAGTATACATACTTCATACTTAAAGTTTAATACATTATTATATAAAACATAATTTAAAAAATCTGTATACTTACACTAGACTGCGCCGACATTTCTCTTTTTTTGGAAATTAAAAAATGGGGTTTTTTCATTTTTTCATTGTAGAATGCAATTTGATCTCGCCAAAAAAATAAAAATAGATTTTTAACAAAATTCATCTACTCTTATCTATTTTTATTTTAACAGTGTAAAGAGTGATTTCATACAACTTTGTAGAACATCGAATAAATATTTTGGAAAGATAAAGTCAAAAATTAAGAACAAAAATTCAAAAATTATTGTTTACAAGTGTTTAACGTTTGCGCCCAAAGTCTCTTTGAACTTCCACAAAAATAGCAATGTCAGCCTACTCTAATATGTATAAATTCAAGTATAATACAATTAAACTTAATTGCCTAAAAATTAAGTATTATACTAATTTGTAGCTTTTACTCAAGTTACTGATATACTTGTTGAAAGTTTTCATAAGAAAATATCATTAGAAAGTAAGAGAAAATAAACCGCTTCATGGTAATTTTAGGAGTAATAATCCTTCTCTCAATTTTGTGGTTGGGCAAATATTTATCGAACGTTGTTTACACTTCTTGGTTGGTTTGTAA
>JANSTT010019887.1:0-10536 GCA_026745375.1 Platyura marginata
ATTACACGGCAACTGTTGCCAACTGGCAGAAAAACAGCAGTAACTGTTACTTTTAACAGTTCGTGTAATCGTAGCATCAGTCACCATGGTGGTTTCACATAGGAAATAAATCTTGAAGTCCAAAGTGTTGAAGTCTGAAGAAACTCTCTAGCAGGTAGGAGAGAGACAAGTACGCCAGAATCGGTTTTGATATTCTGAGCTTCTCTACCTTCATATAATGCATGTAGCCACCATTCTAATTGACCAGTTGGTTAAAAAAAATTAAAAATTTAAAAAAAAAAAAATTTTTTTTAATGCATTACCAAATCATATGCGTCCCGCTACAACATATTACGTTAGTATTTTACAGACCCATTGATGTAGCGTCAGTTTTATTTTTGTAAATGCAAAGTAGCTTTGAAATTCTTAACGTAACTACGTTATTTCTTAAAATATTTTAATAAAGATAATCTTTTTTAAAGTAAAATTTTATTTCCAATCTTTTTTACCTTAAAATTTTTTTTTTTAGTTTTCCAACAAAATATCGAGAAAATCGCACAAAACTGGGTATTCTGCAAGAAAATTTTTCTATAGAGAATTAGGCTTAAGCAGAATACCCAGTTTTAAATTGAATATATTAAGGATTTTCTTAATATTTTGTTAGAAAACTGAAAAAATATTATAAGGCAAAAAAGATCGTAGACACAATTTTATATGAAATAAGATTATCGATATTAAAATATTTCAATGATAAAGGGAGTTATAGTAGGAATTTTATAGGTAAAAAAAAGCTCAAGCTTCATACGTTACTGTACAAGACCGTTCTAAAAATTCTTAACAATATTGAATTCCACATGGAATGAACTATTTATAGATTAGTAATAAAAAAAAAACATAAAAGAACCCCAGTAAAATCTTCATCCAAATACCAACCTACCTACCTAAGTATAGTAATAGACTATCCACCATAATATTCATTTTGTACCACTGATTTGATACATAGCCAAAAATGTTTTGATCTCAATAAACCATATTATTCAAAGAAAAAAAAAAAATTGCATATCCAAAAATAATCCGTTTTCCTGAGAAAACATAAGATGAAAGTCACGAATTCAATATATTTTCCATATCGCTAAAATCCTTCAAACATAATACCAACATATGTCTGTGTACCTACATATCTATACATAAACAACACACATAACCCATGAGCTTATTGCTATGCCTAACCAAAACCATATGATGTTTCTCGATCGATAAACTTTTACTGAAAATCATTTTTTTTTCCTTTTTTCTTTTTTTTTCATTTTATATTTTCATCCAAAATAAAAAAAAAAAAAATTGTAATATTGCGGTATAAAATATGAATTGCAGTGCAGGTGCAAGGATAGAGAACACCAACCTGAATACAAAAATCGGAAATTGAAATTCAATATTATAAAGATTGGTTTTTTTGCCCGTCAAAAGATGCTTACACATACGTACATATTATATATATATATATATACCTATGTATGTATATATTTTGGCAGAGTGATGCAATCAATAGCATTTAAATATTTTTGTTGGGGTATATTTTCGAATTTGGGATGGGACTAAAAATGCTGATGATATAGAGAGATGAACAAACCAATATATGCCATATCAGAAGATTTTGATTAATATTTTGTTTTGATTGAATATGGATTCAGGATTGCCGAAAGTTTTCTGAAGAAGATTAGCCAGACGATTATCGTTTATAAATGAAAATACTAAATTAATTTTCGTGAGTTTTGATGGCTTTTCGTTTTGAGATGCAATCAATAGCAGATTAATTTTTGATCTGTTTGTTATTTTTGTTTATTTCATCAATAAATTAACTTTAATTGAGTTGTTTTTGTTGTTGTTGTTGATTGATTTGTCTTTGGGAGGAAAAATTTTTTTTTGTTTATTCCTTGGAATTAATTGAAAATTGCAAGTCAAAATATTGATCAATTCTTAGAAACGATTTTTTACGAATATTTGATGATTTTCTTGAAATTTTTGTTAGAAAATCGAAAATAATTTATTAGGCAAAAAAGTTTTGGAATAAAATTGGCTATAAAATATATATTTTGATTTCGTCGTAATTCTATGATTGGACTCAAAAACTCGATTTTTTTATAAGAATTTAATAGCAAATAAAAAAAATCTACTATATTGGTGATAAAAAGAATTAAATATGACTTATTTCTGTTAAGTCAAACTTAATTATTGGTGAATATTGTTACTATTACTTCTTGTAAGTACAATGATTTTACTGGAGTAATCAATTTTATATGTACTGTTAAGTAGAGATACGGTAATTTTTTTTAAATAAATATTTAACAATTAAAATTCGATGGGTTATTTTTCTACTTTAGTAATTAAACGAATTTAATTTAATTTTTTAGTTTTTACTTATAAGAAATGGTAAATATAAGTCTAAGTCGAATTATTCATCCGTTGAGTACTATGGATTCTATACGGGTAGTATGATTTTAATCAAAAGGTATTATAACTTTAGTATGGAGATTCCGGCTAAACGGCTGAAGCTAGAAAGCTGAAATTTTGACAGTTCATCTTATACTATGTAGGAGAGGCTGTGGTACAGTGTGAACCAAATTTTTATAATTTTCTCGAATGATAGACGAAATGTAGAAAAAATGAATATACTAACAATTATAGAGAATACAAAAATAAAGATTTCATTCATAAACAAAAAAAGTTCCACAACCTACCGTTGTGGCACTCCAATTGATTTTACGTAATGTATAGTTTTTAATAATTTATTCGGATTAGAGAAAAATGAACGTAACAAAAATTGAAGAAATTAAAAAAAATTAAGATTTCATTCTTAGACTAGAAAGTTCTACGACATACCGTTATGGCGCTGTAATCAACTTTATGTCATTTAATCATTTGTATTTAATTTATTCAATATTATTTATTGTACAGACAAAATAGACACGGACAAAATCGTAGAATGAACAAACGGATATATTATAATCGGCGTGTCCAATTATTTCTTCTTTACTGGTTTTTTTTATAGTTTCTAGTATTAAAATATTTTCTTGTAGTGAGATGAGAGTAAAGTAATTTAGGCCCTAACACCATTCGGGATTATTTTAAGCAATAATGATGACGAAGAGCAAAAGAAAAAATTTGCGCCCAAATTCAAACTAAAAATTAGCTACCTAACTATTTAATTAAAAACATTTTAATCGAAAATTTCAAATTTCAACGTGCTTCAACTTTTCTTCTCCAAATAAAATAAAATTAATTTCCTCATTTTTCTTAGAATTATATTTGTTTTGATATTTTCGAAAAACATGTTTTTGTTTACCGTTGTTTACTTGGTATTCTTAGAAATAGATTAAGAAAAGGATACCTAATCAAAAATATATTGGTAAATTTCTTGAGAAATTACAATCAAAGGATTCGAGGAAATACATCCATAGGTGTGCTGTAAACATGAAATTGTTGCAAATAAGAGAGTGGGGTTTCAAGAGAACATCAAAATATTGATACAAATATATATTTTTCAAGTGGAAATATATAAGGAGTAAGAAATTTTTCTAAAATTAATTGTAGCTAACTCCCCCAATTTTAATGAATAGAAATCAATCTTTTTCGATCAATTTTCACTTTCAACTGTTGTACAGCAAAACAATACAAAATGTTTCTGTAGTGCCAATCACACTAAAACACAGAGCTATCTTTCGACTACCGACTAGACTGAACGATTGTACTATAGAATCATGAAGCAACGGGCAATGAAAGTTTCATCATTCTAACTAGAAGGAATTTAGGTATTTGGTCATTTTAATAATTGAAAGTAAGTTGACTATTTCTACCTTATCAATTCCTAAAAACACATTATTGCATCCTATACGAGTATTGTTGCTTAATAATTTTGGACATGGACTACTAGTGGAATCGGAATCAATTACCGTCTGGTCTAACGTTGGCCGAATTACCCGAAATTACCCGAATCCATTCCATTCGAAATTTTATCTCACGAAAAATGTATTGAGCGCAGACAATGAATCGAACTCTTATCTAAGTCTGATTTATACGATAATCGATTTCCATAATTACAACAAAAACATTTTTAGTAATTATTAAAGTCAGAAGGACGATACCAGACGATTTTGAACTTCTCACAGACAATATTTAGGGTATTTATAGTGACATTTTTTTTTTTTTTAATTTGAATATACAGCCACTGATATGACATCATTCCTCCATGTTTTTTAATTTTCACTATTCTTAGAATCCTCTAACAGCAAATTGGATATTTTGTCATGCAATCATACCTGTAGCCCAGCTGAGTGGTCCCACACAGTTGAATATATTTTTATCAGATAAAGGACGCCTAAGGCAATTAGGCATCAAGAGAGTTTTTCGATTTTCCAGTCGTCCAATTTTCCAGAGCCATTCCCGTGCAATTTTTTTCCGATTTTGTAAACTTCCGGACCTTTGACCCGCTTTGGCACGATACTATATTACCGCCAAATTATTTTTGAGTAGTCCTATCCTTCATCTACCTGTCCATGAAAACTAATTCGCGATACCTCTCACCTGGCTCTAGCTAAGATTCTTTTCTAAGATTGCTCTATTTTTGGGTATTATTGGGTAGACCCAATAGTCGTTAATGGGTTGATAATTAAGCTTTGTTGTACTTAACTGTAATTGTATACATGATAATATTTAGGGTGAGTACATATCATCTCAATGAGTAACTAAAGTACATATGTCCAAATAGAAAATTAAAAATACCAAAATTACAAATCTACTTGTCATACATTAGATTAATTAGGTTAGGTCCTATTCCTGGCAAACATTAGCCACAACCAACTATACTGTTACTAACATATACATATATACTCTACGTATATATAATAAAGAAAACTTCATTATCCTAATGGAATAAAGTGGTCAGTTAAGTTTTATTACCACATGATGGGAAGGGTTTAAAAGTGCCATTCCATGAATAATATAAAATTAATGCATTTTCTTATAAAATTGTCTCAATAAAATTCGCCTTAATTGAGCTATTTCTCATTTAATAGCATTCAGAGAATTGTTTTTTTTTTCTATTTTTTTTCTTTTTGTTACTTTTATATATGGATGGGATATACATAAATTCAAAAGGGAAAAATTTCTATTCATAACGTTGCCATATTTTGCCAATCTACAACACATTTGGTTATAGTATGGAAATCATTAGGTAAAATAGAATTTTCATGTTTCAAATATTGTAAGATTATTTGTGGAAGTCGGTTTACCAACATTTATGTATATAATGTTAAAGATTATGAAGAAAATTTAATAAGACATAATGTATTTGTGCGCAGGCAACCATCAAAATTCGTTCAATTTAATTATGTTTTTCTTTGGGAAAATCAAGAAATAATCAACACTTAATTCAATTAGAACATATTTTCGACATGTGGTGCTCTGTTTCTTCAGTTCTTACGACATTTTCGATGAAATTATTATTGTAGGAACATTTTTCTTCGAAACATACATAAGCTAATATATAACAGGTATATGTACAAATTGTACATATATTATATATACAGGGTGACAACGAATGTGTAGTACAAAAACAAATTGAGATATCTCAGGATTATTTACACTTTCAAATTTTTCATACATTTTCAGGTATTAATCATCTTTAAAATTATTCGATAATATCACCATTATTGCGTAATCTGTTCTCAAAACAAGTACAGGCGGGCACGCACGACATCCATCAGAATTTCATTCCACATCTTTTGGACAACCTCTTTATATTGGGTCAATGTGTTGCATTTTTCATTCCTAAGTTCCCAGCATGTATCCCCAAATCGAGTAAATTACAATCTGGAGAACAGGAGGCCATTCATCATTTGGATTGAAATCGGTTAAATTTTTGTAAACACCACTATTGGACAATATTTGCTGTGTGAGATGGTGTCTCGTTCTTTTTCTATTGGAATAATATTTCTGGAAAAGTGCCCGGAGTGCTAATAGAAGATTTTTACTTTAACACATTTTCTCCGAAATACTCTACCAGGCATCATTCCTGATTCCTGAAAATTTGTTAATTATTATTGCCGACCGAAAGGTCATCGCGCGTTTTTTTTCTCTTTAGCAATTGATATTAAATTGGAATTTGTGGGATATGCTCATCGAACATACAGGTGCAACATAGTAAAGATTCAGCGAAATCGAAACATATTTGATCACGATTATTCGAGTTTCAAAATTTGTACCACACATTTTTTGTCGCCCTGTATGTATAAAGATTGTAAGATATAGGTATAATGTATATATAAATATATATATATATATATATATATGTATATACATATATATATCAAATAAACAACAATTTTCCATTTCTCGGCAGGTAATATGTTAGGTATAATTACTGTTATGAGATTTATATTGGTATATTATTGGATTTGACAAGGTAATGGTCATTGGTCATTTAAACCCAAAAATTGATTTATGTTATTTTGATGATAGAACAATTATTATGGTTGATAGAACTGCGATTATACCAAAACTATGTACTTACTACCTCTGTATAGTTATGTATTTTATTAATTTATTGTATTGTAAGTAGACTCTTTAGAGTAGAGTAAAGAATATTGTTTAGTGATGAAAAATTGTAGGTTTTAGTATAGACTAAGAATGATTTCTAACAATGTAAAAAATCTTGAAGTCAACAAAAGAAAAAATCTATATTAGAATATATGGAACCGACCAAAAATCTATACTATCTATATCTTGAAGTCAACAAAAGAAAAAAATCTATACTAGAATATATGGAACCGACCAAATGGCTCAGTGGTTGCCTTTGGAACGGGAGATCCCGGGTTCAAGTCCGACGGGGCGTGAAACAAGAAAATCTTTTTTCTCTAGTGAGTTGAATTTAGTTCTAAGGCCGCGGGTGGGTTGGATTCCACTTAAAAACAGTCTAGAAAATGCATTATCTCAGAATGACAGTGCTTAAAGGTAACAAGTGAAATGGTGGGTATTTGTAAGGTTTTCAGGAGAAACACTTCAAGTGCTGCATTTCTATATACACAAAGAAGATGTCGTCATATCAATGAGATAAATATAACGGCTAACTGAGCTAATTGATTAGATCAAGATAGGTCTCACCACGAAAAGAAGAGAAGAAGAATTAGAAGAAGATACTAAAAGATAGACAACTTCAATTCTTAGCTGACGAATTACGAGTTAATATGATGGATCCAGTCTAAAGTCAAAACTAACTAGACTTAAAAGATATGCTAACTGGTGATTTTCCCCATTTTCAATATGTTCCAGATTTCTTGCAACACCAAAAACCTTAAATCCAAAATTTCGGTAAAGTATATTTAGAATTTAAGAACATTTAGAATGCCATTTACAAAAAAGAAAACACCCGAAGACCTAAGATACTACCTTGTGGTGCTCTAGATCTAGAGGTTAGACAAGACATAACAAATACGGGAGCCACTCTTACCAATTATACGAAACGATTGGATCCAATTCGGTAACAAATTTCACCACAGTTAGTATCATTCACATAAAGCAACATAAAGCTTAGCTTTTCTAGATTTTGTAACGTTAATGTTATCTGGAGTATCTCATTTAAAAAAATTTAAATGATTCCCTATTCAATTAATAAAATTACACCAACCCATCAACTGTAGTAATTAATTAATTGCCTACACTTTTGTAGAAAAAGCAATTTTAACTAGCATTTAATTTCACTTTCCACAAAACACATTATTTTAAAATATAGCTCCTGTGCTGGGCTATAGCACAATTTTAAAGTAATAAATTCCTTTAAATGAAACGCTACCAACAACATTTATGTGTTCCACTCTACACTACTCCATATAAAATCTATTCAGTATAATATAAGAGGAATTTTATGCCGCACTCAGCTTTTCACAAAAATGGTCATTTTCCACTTGACCGAACCACATACTGAATTTTTCATGGTGGCTCAAAATATTTTATCCTTTTTTTTCTTTTTTTTTTTTTTTTTTTTTTTATTATTAAATATATGGAATCAAATTTTATATTTGGAGTTATCAAAAAAGAAAAAAAAATCAAATAAAATAAAAAAAAAAATCAATCTTTTCTTATTGCAGGACTCGAAACTACGCCAAATCGTTACACTTGGCTCACAGGATACGCTAGAGGAAAAGACTGTAACTGTTTGTTTTGGTTCGGACTTTGTGAATGTCGCTTTCATCAATTTCTGTGCTACAAGAAAGGAAATTGCACAGGTAATTTTTTTGTTTTTTTTTTCTTAAATTATTTCTTTCGAAGGAAAAATATTTTTATTATGTAGGTACCCGTTCCTTATGTACTTAGATACTTAGGTATAAAGGTATTATACTTATGTATATAGAACATATTATATATTTTGTTAGGAGTAAGTTAATCTCATTAGCTCACCCACACTCCCCAAAAATTTTGAATGAATAGTAGGGTTAGATTCTGTGTACCACGCGCGTCATTATAAGAAGAAAAAAAATAATTAAATATTAAAAGAAAGAAATTTAATTAAAAAAAAAGCTCTTGTTTTCCCTATGCATTGAAAATTATTCTCGATATAAAAAAAGGGCATTCCGATAACGATCAATAAAAAGGTTTATTTAGGACGAGGCCCACTCTTCGCAAATCAGTTCTGTAATGAATACACTTTTGAGAGGTTAATTTCCAATATGAATTGACTTTAAGGGTTTCGGTTAATTAAAGATGTGAAGATTCACTTGATAATGGAAAATTTCATTTTCTATTTATCGTAGTCTCTCTCTAGTTTGTTATGCGGGGTTAAATTTATATGCATGTGTGTATGTACAATGTACATACATATATACCGTTCACTTCATACTCTGTGTGATGTATGACTTTAATTTGTTTGCTAAGTGAAAACTCTTAAAATAGATTTGATATTGATTTTAAGAGTAATGCTTGACACACATGAACGAGTTTCAGTCTAATAAAATAAATGAAGGGATGTCATCTTGGATGGAAGGATTGTTAAAATAACATTTATTTTACTGGCAATGTGGGTGTTTAATGTAATACCGAGTTTAGGGTTTTGTATATTATATACTCGTATAGTAACTCCTTTTCCATAAAACATTGCTATTGAATTTTTGATTAATTGTGTTTATTTTGAGAGTAGATATAACTAGAGTCAATAAAAAATTCTTCTTATTAACAGACTTATTTAATTAACATAATTCAGAATTACATTTTCTTGTGATTTAAATCATAAATTTTTGATGTATTTAAGATCCCACTTATTATTAAATTATTATTTAAGATTCCGTTTAATTTTCCTATTTTTGATTTTTCAAATCACATTTTTATCGTGTGTTGATTACAATGTAAATTGATTGGTAAATTTAATTTAAGATTTTTAGATAAATAAGAAAACTAATAATAATAATTGATTGAAAATTGTATTGTACAGATTAGCTCTTTCTTTATTACATTTATGTTGATTGTTTATCATAATTAATACATTGGACTGATTTAATGATTAAGACTCAATTATCTCAAGACACCTTCCTCTACCTATCTGAAATTATTTGTATCACTTTTAGTTCATATATCGTAGCGATTCCCAAATGAAAGGACGCGACCTAATTTGGGGTCGCATGGAACTAAAATTGGGTCGCGTAAAATGAAAAATGTGAATGTATTTTTCAAATATTAAAATTGTTTACATAATATTGTACACTCCACTCATCAATAAGTGATACGAGTACTAATGTCTGTACTAGGTGGGTTTTTTGGCTCCTCATCATATCTGTTGTTCAGCCAATATTAATATATTCGAGGCTCTTGTGGAGTTTTCTTGAATTGATTTTGGACTGATTTATTCTGCAGTGTAAACCATGCTGGAAAATATTTGACATTCAAACTATAATTTTTTTTATATTTAGGTTGGTTTAGGTATGCCGCGAAATAATTATAAGTTGTAAATGAGGTCCCATGAAAAAAAGGCTGGGAATCGCTGATATATCGTCATTTCTCGCTATAAAATGTTGTCTCTGACATTTAAAGATTTTCAACTTTTTTAATACTGCAAATATAAAATCAGCATGCCTCGCATCTATTATGGATTTATCTGATTTTAATATAAAAGATAGATAGGGTAAAAGCACTAAGGTTGGGACCTTAAGGAATTTTTTTGTCCTAATATTTTGCTATATTCGATTTTTCTCAAGAAACTGAATGAGTGAATTTTTTTTTCTTATATAAAATATATTTTAAAATCGAAATTTTGGAACTTTTACAAGAAAAAATTACTCCAAAAATAAAAATAAAATATTGAAACTTTTCGCAGTAGTTGGCACCCTTTTTCTATTAATTGGCACCATTATTATTTACAGAGAAACTATGTAATTGTTAGTTTAAAAAATTAAAAAGTTATACAAGTTCATAGTCAGCTATAGTTATAGATGGTTATAGCATAGATAAAGTATAAGATGGTTCACTTCATATAATAAATTTAGTCAAAAGATCAGCACCCATTGGGATACAATC